>JACMIF010000832.1:0-12614 GCA_014805445.1 Diplogasteroides magnus
CAGAAAGAGGCGGTGAGTGCCTGAATATGCGAGATATCGTAAAGTGGCTTTTCTCAAGTCGGGGGGTGTAAGATTTTATATTTTCTCACTCGTTGACGATATCCTCCATTCAATGCGGCTACTTATAGCTGACTATTAGGCTTACACATGCACGGAGTTATACCTCCCTGGTTCAACTGCCAGGCCAGAACAACGGACGAAATGAGACCCATTTGGACCTCCGCATGTCGTCAAAGTCAGGAAAAAATTCGTAAAAACTTTGAAAGTGGATCCCATATCGCCATAAAAATCATGCATACACTCTAATATATGAGCTATATTTTGCCTACAGATTGACACCCAAAAAAATTTCTCCACTGAGTTATTGACGAAAAAGAGTCAAAACATGCCATTTTTTCAAAATGGTCCTATGGTTACCAAACTCCGCCCGTGTGTAGAGGTTATCGTAGGAGTAATAAAAATATATAGGGGCACCGATAAAAGTTCGATTTTTTGAAAATTGGGCCGATTGGACCATTTTGAATTTTTTGTTTGGGATACGATAGGTTACTGTAGGGTTACGGTAGCGGGGTTACGGTAGTGTAGGCTACGGTTGAACTTGTTTAGTCGAGTAGTATCGATATGTTTTTGGATTGGTTCTCTAGGACCATTTTGAACGAAGTTGTGAAGAAGTGTGGCGCACGCACGGACGAAGAGACCTACATTTTTCCTGACGCGTTTTCACGTGAAAGAACAGGGTCTCATGCCAAAACACTTCTGGTGCATAACCATCCGATGTCGCCAAGCAAGGAAAAAAATTAGCAAAAACGTTTGATGGCGGCGGGATTCGAACCCCGGCCTTAAAAATCCCAGTCAAACACACTGGCGCTACACTACCAGTTGTGGGCGGAGCCTGGGTTACGGTAATGAAAGTTACGGTAGTGTTACGGTTGAACTTGTCTTGTCGAGTACTATCTATATTCTTTTGGTTTGGGTCTCCTCGCCCCCAGACGCGCTAAATGACAGTGTGACAGGCACAACCTGCAAGTTTGGCCCACTGTGGGGTGGGATACACTTCAGGTGCGAGTTCATAATTTTATCTTCAAAACTGATCGATTTTCAAAAATAAATTTTTTAAAATGAAAATTTTTATTTTTGAGTTTTGGTCGGCATGTTGTATACCATTCGAAAGAGCATCAAAAGTTATGCTAAACACATCTTTTGACCTTCTCGACAATCTCAAAACTAAGCGAGATATGACCATTTTTCTGTTTTTGGAACTAAATTTTTTCTAGTTTATTGATGTTTATAGCCGATTGCTCTCAAAACGGCATCAAGCGCTATGCACGGTTAAATTCTCCTGACAATTCTGCATAGGCAGCATAGCGATGAGGATTTCTGAGAGCAATCCATCTCAAATCGCGGCGCAATAGTGAAAACCGTAGCAATCTGAATGCCCGGGTTCGAATCCCGCCGAGGACAAACATCTTTTGCCAATTTATTTTGAGGTTCCAGAAAAACTTCCAAAACAAAAGTTGCTTATTTTGATGTCCTCTATCGATTTCCGTCGAAAAAAGTGGGGGTTACGTTGAGCGATGAAACTCGTACCTATCGCAAAGTGACTATTTTTCAGAAAATTGTTGAAAAATCATAACTTGCTTGAATTTCACTTTCAGAGTCTCGGAAAGTCATTGAAGTACATGAAATTCTGTGCAGAATTTATTAAACACCTATTTGGAAAAAATTGTTTTCGTCCCAAATTTCGAGATTTTGACCCTCAACCTGAAAATCGATGTCAAGTACTCAACGTAACCCCCACTTTTTTCGACGGAAATCGATAGAGGGCATCAAAATAAGCAACTTTTGTTTTGGAAGTTTTTCTGGAACCTCAAAATAAATTGGCAAAAGATGTTTGTCCTCGGCGGGATTCGAACCCGGGCATTCAGATTGCTACGGTTTTCACTATTGCGCCGCGATTTGAGATGGATTGCTCTCAGAAATCCTCATCGCTATGCTGCCTATGCAGAATTGTCAGGAGAATTTAACCGTGCATAGCGCTTGATGCCGTTTTGAGAGCAATCGGGTGTAAACATCAATAAACTAGAAAAAGTTTAGTCCCAAAAACAGAAAAATGGTCATATCTCGCGTAGTTTTGAGATTGTCGAGAAGGTCAAGCGATGTTTTTTGTATAACTTTTGATGCTCTTTCGAATGGTATACAACATGCCGACCAAAACTCAAGAACAAAAATTTTCATTAAAAAATGTATTTTTGAAAATCGATCAGTTTTGAAGATAGAATTATGAACTCGCACCTGAAGTGTATCCCACCCCTAGGCAGTTCACAGAAAAAATTTCAGAATTTTTGGACAACTTTGAGTTTACTGTGCCACCCCATTCCCGGTCATACACAGAACTCGATTTAATACCTTTGGCGCACCGCCCACACTATTGCAAGCTGTTTCACTCATTATTGACTGATGATGGAATGTTTATACTCGAAATATCAATATCGTTTTATGAAGATTTTCATTATGAGATCTTCTTTTGCAGCTGCACTTCTTGAGAAATACCAAGAAATTTCTATAAAAATAATTTCAAGAACATTGATTTCAACTATTTGGTTGTTCGGAAAGTAACCCTCCATTTATTTGGCAAACCATATCTTGACACCGATGAATGGCATAACCAAGGGGCATGGACTGGCACATGGTGGGTTCATGCCCTGCTTCTAGCCGACTCCGCTCCCCCTCCCTCTCCGCAGGCACTGCGGCGCGATTGTTCAAACTTGGAAGACGCATGATTTTTGGACAACACTTTTGGATTTTTGGCCGCATTTCTCGTGAAGTTGATAAAGAATCCAACTATCAACTTATTCTTGTAGGCAAGTGAAAGCCCGACACTCCTGTGCAGCCGATTGCTCAGATCTCAAATTTCTCTGGAGTTATGATCGAAAAACCAAGACTATACCAAAAACGATCAAAATGCAGCTAGTCACCTGTGCTTCAGAGAATAAGCGTAGAATAGCTGGAGTATCAAAGCTGCAGTTTTAGACACGGATCCCACTTGAAATACGACTACAGTGGCCAAAATTGTGATTTTTTTGCATATTGATTTTGGAATTTTTGACATAATCGTTAATAACTTGATTCATTTCGATCCATTAAAATTACCAAATCAAAGTTTTAAAGAAGCCGTAAACCGAGTTGTCCCATCGTACTAGACGACTACTTTCAAAATTGCATAGGAAATTTCATAGTGCAGCTATCGTTTCAAACTCAACTGATTTGCATGTGACGAGACGTCACACGAGTCATTTTTTCGAATTCCCGCGCGGTCGTTTCCAGGGAAGCTCCAGGGAAGCGCGGGAATTCAACTTCGAATTTGAATAACGCGGCGAGGAAAGCCTTTTGAGAGATGAAAACTTGCGATCATACATAATCGAACATGCTCTACAACGCTGCGCTTCCAGAATAGTTGACCAAGAATCTCCCCTGACGGCTTCTTTAACACTCCAGCTATTCTACGCTTATTTTCTGAAGCACAAGTGACTAGCTGCATTTTGATCGTTTTTGGTATAGTCTTGGTTTTTCGATCATAACTCCAGGGAAATTTGAGATTTGAGCAATATGCTGCCGAGGAGTGTCGGGCTTTCACTTGCCTAAAAGAATAAGTTGACAGTTGGATTATATATCAACTTCACGAAAAATGCGGCCAAAAATCCAAAAGTGTTGTCCGAAAATCATGGGTCCGCCAAGTTTGAACAATCGCGCCGCAGTGCCTGCGGAGAGGGAGGGGGAGCGGAGTCGGCTAGAAGCAGGGCATGAACCCACCATGTGCCAGTCCATGCCCATTGGTTATGCCATTCATCGGTGTCAAGATATGGTTTGCCAAATAAATGGAGGGTTACTTTCCGAACAACCTAATGCTTACATTGAAAGGTCGAGGGAACTCCATCGCCGTTTCTATGTTAGGAAAAGACATCATCACTCATTCACTTTGAATTCATGAAATACAAGCTCGATGAATTTGATGATCTAGAAAGCTGTTTGGAGCAGTACGGATTGTGCTACTGTAGTGATTCCGTGATTTACCACCTATGAGATTTCTACAACGAACCAATAACACATGAACTCCCACTCGACCGACAATGAAACTTCACTGAATTCAGCTACTTCACGTTCAGACGAAACACAAATAGCGAACGGTTAGTAAATACACGTTGCATCTGATCCGTTTCGTATGGTGAAAACGAAAAGAGAAATGTAGACTAGAATATTGAGAATGGGAATTGCATTCAATGCGCCTTTGACACCTGATGAAAATTGATCGTTGAGATGTCATGAGAACCACTAAGAACCAAGTAAAAAGATCGAATGTTCCTCTCTGATTTTCATAGCCTAAAGTTTCCGGCGTGACGGCGTGAGTCGCATCAAAAAATTGCAAAGAACTCAACTACACATACGATGTAAGTGAAGACGACTGAGATCCAAATTGATTCTCCGATTTTGGTGACTATTCAAAGATACGGCATACTGTAGATATTGGGGTAGAGTACATATCCAGAGATAAGAGAACCGATGAGGTTCAGACAGAAAATAATTTACATTTGTTAGACCTACGTCGCGTCTCTCTCATAGCATTAGCAAATGCAAATCATTTTCTGTCTGAACCTCATCGGTTCTCTTATCTCTGGATATGTACTCTACCCCAATATCTACAGTATCCCGTATCTTTGAATAGTCACCAAAAATCGGAGAATCATCTGTGAAGGATGAGCAAGGTGTCATTCGACTTCCCACGTTGGTCCCGATCGAGTGGCACTTTCACCCTATAGTCGAAAAAGTTCCTGGTACAGCTCCTTTAATTAATGCTGCTGCTTAAAATTTCGTTGTTTCGTACGCAAGGGATTCCGTTTGAATGTGATTGCAATTTCAAGAATGGCACGTGCATAAATACAAATCGTTTGGTAGGGTCGAAGGATTGCACATATTAAAAATATCGAAATCTCAAAAACGAAGAACAGTTCTTCCACCACTGCCGCTATTGAAGGGATACTGAACGAGATCGTTCTGTGTGCAGTCAAAGAGTGAGTGCAATCAAAATGACTACACAGCATGCACATACCTATTTACCGCTTTAGTGATATCATGTGCTCGTATAAGCGATATCAACAGCATATGACTGAGTATTGATCCCACTACAAAAGTGAAGGAAAAGGAGACGATTTAGAAATCGTAAAAGAACTTGGTCATATCGAACATTTTCTATTTATGGAACAGCGATTTTGGAAATGGTGAAAAGCTCTTTCCACGTTTCAATAATCACACCTTGAATTTCAACGAACTCAATTTATTACCTCTTCAGAGATACAACATGTAATGGCAAAAAGGTGTTTCTCGGAAAAGTAAAGATATCTATCTATATAGAATACATGAAAAATGACAAGCAAAGCTTTTCCGTTGAGATTTTAACCCAGCAAAACCCGTATAATGAGATCAATGGCATAAAGTGAACACTTCATGTGATACTAGTACACTGTTTGTATGCCATGCATTGCTAGAGCACGTCTAAATAAATCAGAATCACTTTTCAGAACAATATGCTCAAAGTGGGCTACAGTACTCTTATTGTCTCCAAAGAGATAGATTAAGTTAATGGCAAAAATGTCTACGGGATCTTTTCCTCTTTGATAGTTCTGCATAATCTGAATGAACTTGACTCTTTTGTGTCCTGTGAGAAGACTTGTTATCATATCAGTCAGTTCATATGCTGTCTTCTCATCACTTTCATTCTCATCCTGTCCACATGGAGTCAATTCTGCAGAGGAAATATCGAAGTCGTTCCACTTATCATCTCTGAACAAAGAATGCATTCAACAGACGAGAGGGACTCCTTACAATCCGAATGAAGTGTCTATGAAGAGAGGACTTGTATTGTCCGCAGATGTGGTATTTGACCGTTCGCGTGGGATAAAACGATCGATGTTCAAACTGGAGTGGAATGAAACCAAACAAAGATTGTTGAGAGTCTCGCACATTTGAGATGCTTCCTTCTGAAAGGACAACATTGTTAGTAGAAGAGAAGGGAATGAACTGACCGCACTCCTTGCGTAGAGAACAATGATATTGAATGATAGTTCGTCCTTGTTTGACTTTCCGAGGGCAATTGCAACAAGATGAGTGTCTTCCCACTCTTTTGTTACATGAACACTCCTTCCTTCCTGACTGACTTCAACTACTGAATGGCCGTCTCCAGAAGGAAGAATCTCCTCAACGAGAGCTTCCACCACGTAGAGAGGAGCACGGAGGATCAAGTAATCCTGCAATGATGACAGTTCATTCGTGGAAGGGCGTAGTCATGGACATTGGACTGAGATGACAAATGAATGCCCATGGGCGTATACCACATTGAATCAGAGGAAAGGACTATTTGCTATAGGTATTACATCAAATAGACTAAGGTAATCTGTTATGGACGCACACAATGACGATAGTTGTTCACTGTGACCGCATTATATGTACACGCGCGCATTTTCCTTATCGACACTTTTCTAGAAGGAAGGAGAAGACAACAGGGTTATTAGGGGATAATGACGGTTGAATGGAGGAATAGCGTCATGTTTTGGCCCTTTTGTTGAGGGGTGGGAGAGTGGAAATGTTGACTCATGCACATGAAACACGGGTGTGGTACAGGAAGAGTGAGACAAGAGATAGGGAACTTGGACCTATATGAAACATGAGCTGTTGCACATCTGTCATTGGTCAGTTCCGGAAGAAATAGATAGAAGAGAGCGCAGAAGAGACAAGTCATGAATGAGGGAAGTATGACAAATATGACAATCTACAGTACTCAGTTACCTCTGCATTATTGATTTCTATTCCACTTGGAGTGATTCGTAGACTGTCTGCCTTGTTCTTATTCCATCCAACCTTCCTTGATGGCTTCACAATGAATCCTTTCTCAATTGCCCATTGCACTTTGGCTGAAAGACTGCCATGCGCGTGCTTGCATTGCATGGAACCGAGACATCCAGCATACTGAAATAATCACGAGGATATGAGGAAAGAAGGACGGTGCAATCTGTTACGACACTAGGTTGTCGCATAGTTATGATTGAAGGAATAAAGAAGGCATGTGATAGAAGAGGAAAAAGAGAAAGATGATAATGAAGTGTTGGTAGATACTAAGAGACTGTACCTGAACAGAGAATGTAGTAGTGGAGGTGGATGGAATGGAGGAAACATGGTCCATTCGTCTTGTAGGGAGAAGAGGGGAAGTGAATATGATAAGGACTCTCATGGATCAATCGATACTCTTATCTCACTCTCTATACTCACACCATCTCCCTATATACAGAGGGACACACCCTCCCCATCTGACGTCATCCTGAATTTGACACGAAATGAAGCTACCTTCACGTGGAAGGGCGGGGTCACAAGGTTCTCAGCGATTCGCGACGGAAGTGGGAGGGGTTGCATTCCTGGGTTTATTACCATTGTTATGGTCGACAAATGAGATGAAGTCGACGAAACAAGGGAGATATCACCGTGGTTGACGCCTTGTGAATTGTCATCCAAACATTGAGTATAGTCTGATTACCATGGCCAGGTAGTTTAATGGACGAGACTTTAAGCAGATGAACTGCTTGTGAGCCCATAGGTACATTATCACTTTGTTGAATGACTTCTATTCAGAGATATCATAATTGATCTCATTTTGTAGATGTTTGAATTATACATAGTATTACATGAACAAGTGCGAACGATAACGCTCATCCGTGGAGCGAGATGGATACTGTATAGACTAAAAAGTTTAGAATTATATCGGAGTTTTAGAAAAGAGCAGAAATGTGGGTAACTTCCATCTTCCAAACGTTCCCCATGTCTGAAACTTTCAATGCCTCATATTTAGGTGTGCGACATTATTCAGCCGCGATTTCATAATTTTAGGTGAAAGATCAAAGACCTCAAATCAGTTTAATTTCATCATATTATGATTTAATACAGATGTTGTAGCTTTACATACATATCATTCGAAAGAGCATCAACCATTATGCGTAATAGGACTTTTGATGCGGATTGAGTAACGTAGGTTCAGGGTATGTAAAAAATTGATTACGAATGCTCTTCCCCGAAAAGTACTCCGATAAATGGAAAAATGTGCCTGGCCATTTTTGATACGTGGTACCTTTACATACATTTATTCGAAAGAGCAATCTACTTCTTTGACAATATGATAGTATTCCACAGAAAGCACACATCTTTTGCACATATATTTCGAAACCACATAAAAGTTTTACTTCGAAAAATACTTATTTTGGGCCATTTTCTTCCGAGAAAACATGTGACTCTATTTTATACGCTATTTCGCATACTTTTCATAACAAATAATTTTTGGACTGTTCGGCACCCTATTCCGCTCAAATTTGAGCTCGAGAAAATGTCATAGAGATTATTAATTTAAACTGAACTGCAAGCGTACCTATATAAGATGTTCTTGAAACTTATGCTAAAACACGAGTGACGGTCAGAGAAACGATGGAATAACACACTAATTTGAGAGAGCGTAGGAAATGTATTCGTACCAGATATTTATATCAGTTCAGTTTACACGAATAATACGCCATGTTTTCTTCCCAGAAATCGTTAGAGGGAGACAAAATCGGTTTGTTTCTTATCTAGTAAAGTTGTTTATATTTTCGAACAGGTCATTCGAAAAATATGAAACCTCGAAGATCATCGTACATTTACATTTTCATGAGTCATGTGATTCCCCAGAAACCGTACGCTCACATTCCGAATTTTCCATACAACCACCAAGAGGTTCATACTACGGGATCAATTTCGGAAAATTTTTCGTCATTCTTCATTGCCGCGTTGTTTTCTTCATTTCATCATAGACAACTGCGCGGAGGAGAAGAATGACGACAAATGTACCGATTTTGAACTCCTGGTTCACACCTGTTCTAACAAACGCAGTGAAGGCTCTATAGAGCATTCCAAAATGCTCAGAAAATAGTATTGTCGATATATTTCTTAAGAGTGGATATGAATTGTGAGGTGCGAGTGTTTCTCTCTTCACATTTCATTCGATTATGTAAATGTGTCATTGTCGTCATTGTGCATTGTAATCTCTTCTGTTCATACGTACTTCCTTTCTCTCACTCCGTCAACCACTAAACTGCCCCCTTTTGGTCCATTCAGTCAAGTGATACTCTTATCAAGAGGCACTTACTGATAGAATTAGTCCCATCAATAACAATCTCTCAATTTCCCTTCTACTAATAATAATTTATGAGTACCTGGAGTCTCTTTTCATACTATCAATTGACTCCGTGACAAGAAACGCCAGTTGCTACAGTCCTCCATACGATCAATCCCCTTTTCAGTGTAGGTCGTATTCCACCATTGGTGTCCGGGTATCAACAGAGTCCAATCCTGGCGACTAACCAAGAAGAATGTTGAAGAAAGATCTTCTCTTGGTTCTCACTATCGAATCAGTTGTACTTGGAGTCGTCTTGGGATTCGTTATACGACCATTCGAACCGAGGTTAACACTCACTAACAGTATAATCAGAATCAGGGGTTCAAAAACGGTAAATTTGTCATCATTCTTCTCCGCTGCGCGGTCGTCTATCATGGAGTGAGACGACCGCGCTCCGGAGAAGAATGAGAACAAATTTACCGTTTTGGAACCCCTAATCAGAATGTGATTCCTGATGTCTTGCCAAGTTCTCTTTTATGTGCCACACCTTCTTAATCTCATTGTTATCACACATTAGTTATCACGAAGGATTTCATAATTGATAATAGACTAGAATGAATGTCAATATTCAGCAATGAAATCATCGCTCTCATCGGATTCCCGGGTGAAATCTTCATGCAGATCGTGGAAATGATGATTCTCCCACTCATTGTATCATCTGTAATATCAGGTATCTCCTTTCGGCTATGATCGACCTAAGAAGAAGTACTGAATGATGACTTTGTTTCTGTGGAAGGTAAGAAATATAATGCATTGTACTCTTTTGTCCTCTGCTTACAACACTCTTAGTCGTTCTTATCTCACTTCTGTCTCTAATTAATCTCTTTGCTGACGCACTTGGTCGTTTATCAGACGAAGATCGCTTCCTGTCTTGCATTGAACTTTTAGAACCACACGATTTGAGGTTTGACATCAACATCATGCCAGCCTAAATTGTTATTCTTCCATATTATGCAGGAAATTTCAATGAAAAATATGTATGTGACAATGGAGTTGATATTTCATTCCTTGCAACGCCCAAAAAGCAATCTATTTCTATTTTTTTTTCAACTTTGTGCATATGTGCCATCTTTGCACAAATAAGGCCATAAGTCCATAGTTATCAGTGTGAACCGGAAGATCCTCGGGCGTTCCCTTGGGTGTGGAAAGACAGGGAAAGGGAAGGGAAGACGTGGAATCACGCCCTGGGGGGGGACACACCATGTCATCAGGGGACTACACCCTTGTAATGAAACTAGTTAGGGAGTGGCAAGTGACATAAATGAATGAGGACAATGGGGATACTGTATCAATGAGTTCATCTCTCAGCTCTGGCACAAATTCGTGCTCGAGATGCACAGAAGATGGGAATCATCACAGTCCTATACTATCTCACTACAACCTTCCTATCTACATTCGTGAGTCGATCGGATGGATGAGATATCCTGACATGTTATTCAGACTGGAATTGTCCTTGTATCATCCATTCATCCTGGTAATCCTGACCTCATCCACGAATTGGGAGTTGGAACACTCGAAGACACTGCACTCTCAACTCTTGATACCTTCCTAGATCAGATCAGGTAAAAATATTTTAAATTACTTTATGTGTTGTTGCTTACATATTAGACAGTCGCGAGAGAGCATCGCTTTATAAGACAGAACACAAAAATCCGATTGACTGCCTTATCGCGCGTGATTTTGATGCTCCGATTAGAGGAATCTGATTTGCAGGAACATGTTCCCCGAGAATATTATACAGGCAACGTTCCAACAAGTGCAGACATACTATGTCTCACACAAAACGGTACTTTTCTGTTTTGAAGGAAGGGAGAGTTCGGTCGTTTTAGATAATCAGGAGCAACATTACTGGTGGAAACGCCACTGTTTTGGAGACATTCAAGCCGAATCTCACGTATACTTATGAGATGAATGTGCTGGGTATGGACCATTAGAGAAAGATGTTGAGTGATTGAGTCATTCAGGTCTCATTGTCTTCTGTAGTGGATTTGGTATCATTCTGTCGGTACTCGGAGATCAGGTTGGATTAGAATGGATAAGATGATAAAGCATTGTCTGTGTAGGCCCGTCTAATGATCAACTTCTTCATTGTCTTGGATGCTATCATAATGAGATGGATCTCTGCCCTCATGTGGTATACAAAGATATTCTATTCCAAAGAAAGGAGTCCCTTCAGGTGTTATCCTATCGGAATTCTTTCTCTCGTGTGCAAGAATATCGTTGACATCGACAATTTGTCTGCAACTGCTCAAGTAAAAAAAGAACAATTAGAGAGACTCATAAGATTAACACCTCCAGGCTCTAGCCATGTATGTGGTAACTGTAATCTGTGGACTAATGATCCATTCTCTCCTCACTCTTCCATTCCTTTACTTCATGGTCACACGACAATCTCCATTTGGATATCTGACTGGAATGCTCCAGGCATTGGCAACTGCATTTGGTACTGCCTCAAGGTATTGGAAATGGAATGAGAAGACAGAATAGAGTGAATGTTTCAGTGGAGCCACACTTCCGGTCACATTTCGATGTCTAGAAGAGAATCTCAAGATTGACAGGAGAGTCACTCGATTTGTATTGCCACTCGGTGCAACTATTACTATGGTGAGATTTCACTGCTAAATAAGTCGGTGTAATCCCTTGATCTCGAGGACGGAACAGCGTTGTACGAGGCAGTGGCAGTCATATTCATCGCTCAACTTCACAACGTCAAGTTATCAGTTATCGATCTTCTCACCATCAGGTATCTGGAGGAAGGAGACAGACATATGCAGAGTGGCCATTGAGTATCACAACAACTGTTGCTTCCATTGGATCGGGTGCTGTTCCTGCTGGATTGGACACAATTATGATTGTACTCAAGACAGTTGGTCTACCTGCACAAGACCTTTCTCTTCTAATCACAGTCGACTGGCTACTGTATGTCTCATCTTCTCCTCCAATGAAGACTCTCATTGAGTGATCGAATCCGTACCTCTGTGAATGTAATGGGTGATGGATATGGAGCAGGAATCATTCATCATCTTACAAGGGTAATCATTTCATTCATATCTTGTATTCTCTTTCCACTCAGGCCAATCTCCTCGAGGCTGATGAGGACGAACTTCTTGCACAGATTAGAACAGATATTGGTGGGTGTTTATTTTGATATCCATGGGTATATTCTTAGTTGTTCGAATAATGTTATAATTTGTTAGGAAAACGCAGTTTTCTGACATAAAATATTTATTATATGACATTGCAACATCAATCAATTGGCTTAGACGGCGTGCCGGCGATCTTCACACGAAGCACGAACAACGAGCAAGTGCACCCTCATTAGCATGATTTGCATTTGGTGTATGATCTTGTGAAAGTTGAACGTGCAAAT
>JACMIF010000832.1:12714-30912 GCA_014805445.1 Diplogasteroides magnus
ATTTGCACGTTCAACTTTCACAAGATCATACACCAAATGCAAATCATGCTAATGAGGGTGCACTTGCTCGTTGTTCGTGCTTCGTGTGAAGATCGCCGGCACGCCGTCTAAGCCAATTGATTGATTTGCAATGGAAATATAATAGAATGATGCTTCTATGAACATGAAGAATACAAAGAAAGACACGTCTGCAATTAAAGAGAACGCAAAGAATCATTCCATTGTATGGTCACGAGTTTCTCAATAGAGAAAGTGTAAACAATTTGGGTGTTTCGATAGTTGACAGCTACAAACATTCAGCATAAATACAAAATCTCACCATATTTATGTCTTTTGTTGCAGAAATGTTGAACAATCCCACTACGAACACTCAACATTTCGAACACCAACCGAATGATATTGAAGCGAAACATGATGATGTTCCCATTGGAGCAAAGCTCAGCAAGGTACAATAATAATGTACAGTTGATCTCATTTAATTGTTAATTTGCACCTTGTGTGGTGACTCACATTGCCACGTGAGAAGTACAAAATCGTGTGAATTCAATTGAATTCTTTGATATGAGAAGAATGAATTGAGGTGAGTTCCTGGATCGAATCGAAAATTATGAAAACGAAGGCAGAGGATGGAACCCAGACTGAAATTGATCTCGAGAAACAGGCAAGATTTCATATTTTCGGATGCTTCAGTAAACACGAAAATATTATGTTTGCTGGAGAGGTTATAAAGCATTCATAATGCGGAATTTCAGGAACTGTCACGAAACAATTCGAGGAAAGAGAAGGGAAATGCAGAGGAGAACAAAGGACTTTTAGCACCGGCTAGTACAACATTCACAGTGTGAATACCCTTTGTAATGAGAGTAGATGCGCACTTTCCCCTTCATTCGGGTCATTCTCTTGTCTTCTATATTGTCTAGTCTCCCAAATGACTTCGTCCGTTTATCGTCGAAGTATTCCATTGTATGGCATCTCCATTTGCTGTTCCACTTCCATTTCTGATGGAAGTGAATGCATCAGCACCCATACAATCATCACGTCTTCCATGTATATTTCTCTGACCTCTACTCGATATTCAGAGGAATAACATAGACGATTTCCCCATTTGAAGTCCCCGACTGCATGTAAACTTCCCTTCCACATTTCTCTTCTTCGTGCATAAAGGTTGAGATGTCTGCACAAGAGCAAAAAGAGACATTTACAGGGATCAGCAACCAATATTCGGGGAACTTTTTCATCTCACAAAATAGTGGAAGATCATTATTATGCACAATATGACATAAATACATTGATGATGAGTAGGCGCCAATGGGTAACAGATGTGAGATGGAATGTCACAATATTCTAGCACCTGTCCTGGATGATTAGGTGTTACTCAATGCCTCCTAATTGAGTGAATCTTTTTCATTCTTGGTCCCCATAGTTACATCGTACGTGTTTCTCTGTTCTTCTTCTTCTTTTCAATTCCCTCAACTCATATTCCCTCTCTGACTCCTTTCCTGCACAAGTTTCAATAAGAAGACGACCCTTCCAAACTTCTACCGAGAGGAAGAGAAAGCCAATTTCCCACTTCCTCTCCCTCTTTACGCGGGGATTCGATTTTCGAGTCCTTCCTTTTTCTGTTTACGAACGTCACAATAATGATAAAAAGTGCTTCTTAGTGGATGAAACCT
Organism: Diplogasteroides magnus; assembly: GCA_014805445.1. Classification (NCBI taxonomy): domain Eukaryota; kingdom Metazoa; phylum Nematoda; class Chromadorea; order Rhabditida; family Diplogasteroididae; genus Diplogasteroides; species Diplogasteroides magnus. The sequence goes on from JACMIF010000832.1 coordinate 14,388, forward strand.
CTTTTTGCACATTCGCGTTGTGTCAAATTGATAAGCATTGAAGAGGCTTTTCCATTCTGGTGTAACGGCCAGAAAGAGAACACCTCTTGAGGGAAGAGAGAGTGTGTAAGTGAAGAGAGATAGAGAATAAGAGGGACTTGCCCCCTTTCGTCTAATCTCGAAAGACAAGATGTCCCGACTCCTCCCAAGTGCCAAAACGCCCACTCTTCCGTGTGTTCTTTCCCTTTGCGGTCTGTATAAACAATCCATTTGACCTTTCCAATTGGGAAGAGTCCATGTGACAATCACATTTTACTAATAAGTCCTACCACCATGAGAATCGGTGCTTAGAGATATTGGCAGGAACACCGATTAGAGTCTTAGTTATAGCCATTCATTTGGTATGCACAATAAAAAGGCTTTATCTTTCATTTAATACATTTCATGCCACGCATCCTAGCAACTGTGCGTCCATTTCACAATTTGGGTGAAGGACCCATCCGTTGCTCTTTTGCCCCTTTGGACCACGAGAGTCTTTCGAAAGGACAGACTTCATTTAGACAATCTTTGTATTGTGACAGTTCCCTGTGTTGATCCGTTCCTTCTTTGTGCCGTTAAACGCTTCCGTCCAAATGTAATCGTCCGCAACCAGGTGCGAGCTGCGGAACGATTAAATAACGGATATTTTACTCGTCACCACTCGTTTTCTCTTTGTGTGTAAAGGATCTGGATAGAGTAGAGGGATCATTTTGATTGTTGCACCATTCTCATTGCATCAATGCATTTGTGATCAATTGTCTATCTTTATCTAACAGTCTCATGACTAATTGGGGGGATTCACTCTATCCCTCAGTCTCTTTTCTCATTCAACAACCTCTCATTACAGCCTCTCTCTCGTAATTTCCGACTTATGGATGCAATATGGACATGTATTGAGTAGACATTGACATTGTAATTCCTGTTCTTCTCTCATCACTCAATTGCTCGTCTTGCCTAATTAGATCACTATACTCACTCATCATTCCTTCTCTCTCGTCCCCTCATCGAACCGTTTCACTATTTTGATGAGAAGTGTTCCTTCAGAAGCATCTTCTCTCTCAGTTCCAATATTGAACAGAAGAGAGATTCCCCTGAGGGGCTTATCTTCAGTCCAAACAGTGCACATTCCCTCCAGTTGATAGTCCGGTCCAGTATCAACAACGACTTCTCGTTCAAACTTCCTTGAAGTCGTTGTCGTCCTTCTGGTTTCGTGTCCAAAAACTGATCACTATCATTCGCCCACTACTGTTATAATGAGTAGAGTGTCAAATGATCATTTGTATCTCTTCTCTTTCCTTTCTCTCTTTATTCATCATTATCTCTATTTTCAACCCTTCCACGTTGTGAATGTCCAAAGAGTATCGACTGTCCATCCAAATGAGTTCTCGAAAGTGTTCTTCTGTCTTTGTTTCGCCATTGAGGTGACGAACTTTATTGTTCCGGTTCTACAACAACAATGGCTCTCGTTGTCATGTTTTGAATCATGATCAGACTCTTTTGCGGTGACCAAAATATGCCACGATTAATTAGCTGAACAAGTTGAAGGGGTCGAAAGAACGTTCGTTGGTTGAGATCAGTGCCAAATTGTATCCAATTTAGTCTTGTGACTTGAACTTCCCTCATTTGATCTACTATTCATTGATAGATGTTGTCCAGTAACGGAAGGAAGAGTTGATTTCACACACGAGTGGAGTTCCACTGTGATTAGGAGACTATTCTCGTGTTTTGAGGTGCATTAGAGATGAAAATGAATGAAATGCACAAGAGAACTGCCTATTCCTCCTCCCACTCCCAACAATTTGTTGTTAATTCAAAACAACCCTAAACTGAATGAATATGACTAAGAGTATGAGTGGTCGTAGTCGCCTTTTTTCATGGACAATCATCCTCTGTGCAGTGTGCATCTTAAAATAGAAAGGTCGTGAGAGGTCAAAAAGAGGACGAGTATTTGCTGATTAGGTGTATTGGCTGAAGCGATCACGTTGATGAACAAAAATTAAGCGGTTTGGGGTGGTTTGACCGCAAAACAACATTCGTCACTGGGGTCAGAAACTGATTCAATGTGGAAAGGGAGAGGCTCACTTCAAAGAAGTTCCGGGTGCAATTTGAAGACATTTCGAAGGTGCATTGAAGTGATAAATTGAAGTTGTTCAGTGTCCCCAACTGCAGAATGAAATGGAATCTGAATTAGAGAATGGCAACGATCTGTCGAGGGCTTAGGCTAATTGACTCCGTTGTTCTTGCGTCATTCAAATGTACTCGTACGTCAGAGGAATATGGGTATAAGAGAAGTGAGACTGTAACCATACCCATATCATACCCATACTCATTCTTCAAGTTTACACCATCTTCGCCCTCTTTTCCTTCTAGCGGCCGCTTCGATAACAAATGCTTGATGATTCATTTTGTGGTGACCAGTAATATAGATATGTATGGCGTACAGCAATCATTACTCAGTGTTAGTCGATCACCGAAAAGAGTCATTGATGCATGTCTCTAAAACCATTATTTATTCATCCTCCATTCTCTCCTTCCCATTCCCATTCCATATGCATTTTGTTCTCCAATAGCCACCTTTTCACTTTTGGTCCTTGTTTCGCCCAAAGGAAAATGTCGTAGAAGATTCAATTATGGGTACAAGGTAGGGATCAAAGATTTCTAAGTAGTTCTGAGAGTAAGAAGTAACTCCGATGAAGGAAGAACTTCCCTATAAGAGGGACTTCTTAATCCAAAGTGAGTGTGAAAGATGGATAATCGAGAGATATCCGACTATGTTCTATGTGAGAGAAGGGATTGATTGCGTGAAAGCGAAGAGAAAAGAGAGTTGCCCCTATTCCGATCGACATTTTGCACTTTTCTCTATCGATACAAGTGTTGTGAGAGTGTTGATGAAGCAATGAGTACTCCTATTCTGAAGGCCTTTCCCTACGTTCATTGAAGTGGAATGGGAGTCGGACTGGCCCTTCCTGGTCCCACACCTCGTCTCTTTCCTACTTCAGTACACCTCTCATTCCTCTCTGTAATAGACTGCAGCCTCCTCTCCATGGCCATTCATCCCCCTCAATTTCCGACATTCTCATGGTTCCTGTTAGGAAATGTGTTCAATCAGTCATCAAACACTTTTGGCTTGTTTTGGCTTTGAGCAATGATATTACAGCAATGCGACAATTGAAATGAGAAGACGTCATACTCTCATTTCTCTTCTTCACTCTTAGCACTTCCGATTTGTGGCAATTTTTGCATTTACCGATGTCAGGATTCGCACTTATGGAACCTCGGAGTACTTCCTCTTCCCCTCCTCTTCATTCTCTTCTTTCTCTATGATAGATCCTCTATGACAGTGTAGTGATTGTTATCCATAGTCTACCAATCCCAGTTGTTTTGTCCTCTTTCCATTCATCTCTTTCATTCCTTCCTGCACGTCTTCTCCTTCTGCACTTGTCGTCCTCATCGTTCATTCTCATACACGCAATGTTCACCTCAAGAGCCCTCTCCTTCATTCCAGGCAGTCCTTTCCCCTTCAGAGCAGTTCCCCCTCTGCTCTATCCCTTCCGCCCCTTCAAGACCGCCTCTAAGGCACCCCAGGCACCCACACACAACGAGACTTTCAAGGTAGACAACCTCGATCTGAGGACCCATACTACGTAAGCATTTTCTCTTTTTCTCTTCTCATCCATTTTCATTCCATTTTGATGCGTGAGCATTAGTAGATAATCCATGTTTGACGGGGAGGAGTGGCCCCCATTGCCGCATATTCACTCTCATACCAAAATTGTTCCCGACGAATTAGGCTCTTTCTCCCTCAAATGTTTACCGGTTTTGTACTTGATTCGTTTGATAGAGTACGAAAGTGTGATCAAATCACCGACGCTTAAGCTTTTTGACAACATTAGGTCGTGTGAAACGTGAGGTAGTCATGTCCTTACATTCCTTCTTCCTTCTTCCTCCTTGATTTTTTTGTCCTTTAAGTACTCGTCAGCCATGGCGGGCTTTGGGGCAACCCTGCACGAACTTCGGAGTCTCATGGACCTGCGAGGAAAACAAGGACTCGATAAGGTCACAACTTACACTCATTCACATTCATTCCATTCCTATTCACTAATTGTCACTTTTTCTTTTGAAACGTGCTCTATCAGGTGGCGTTGGTTGACATGTGATTCATACAAATCAACATTTTTCTGTTCTTAAAATGAATGCGAAGATCATTGAGAACTCTTTCATCATCACATTCCATCTGGTCACATTTCGTGTAACTACCTTTCATACATGACGAACACCGGAAATTATTTAAGTAGCGCGGAATACGGGCTGCTTTTTGTGCATATAAGTGATCGGAATGGGAGAAATGAAGTGTTCGCACGCGACTTGAGCGAAGAAATGGAAGAAGAAAGAGAAACTGCATAGTTGAGGGGAATATGCACGCAATGTGCACTGAAACAAGGGTACAACAAGTACATTATGGGGGTCTTTGTTCTTTGTAATGGAGTCCGAACAGGTTCGTTCAGGTTGAGGAGGATTATGGAGGAGTTGAAGGACTATGTCAAAAACTGAACACAGATCCCATCAATGGACTACCAAATGACGAAGCTGCACTGGAAAGGAGGAGACAAGTATTCGGAAAGAATGAGGTATTCATTTAGACAGAAAAGAGGTGATTGAATACATTCAGATTCCTCCTGCACCATCAAAAAGCTTCCTCACTCTCTGTTGGGAAGCAATCCATGTTAGTTCTCTGGAATGAAAATTATCTCTAATTCATGATATTTGGAGGATGTGACGTTATTAGTTCTGATAGCTGCCGCCGTCATTTCCCTCGCTCTTGCCTTCTATCCACATGGTCATTCATCTGGTATGACTGAATACAAAAGAGTACAATATCTACTATGATTGTAGATGCGGGTGAGAGTAGTGCCAATTGGATCGAGGGATGTGCCATCCTTGTCGCTGTTATTGTCGTAGTCATGGTGACAGCACTCAATGATTGGTCTAAGGAACGACAATTCAGAGGTCACATACTCATACAGTACTCTCTTATCATTCCCTTCTATTCAGGCCTTCAGTCTAAGATCGAGACTGAACATAAGTTCTCTGTTATTCGAGGTGGAGAAGCAATGGATGTTGTAGTGAATGAACTTGTAGTTGGAGATATTGGAAGAGTCAAATATGGTAAGGAATACAATGCCAATGTAGTGAAAGATAGTTGAATTGTAGGAGATCTTATCCCGACTGATGGAGTACTCATTAATTCACACGACTTGAAGATCGATGAATCCTCCCTGACTGGAGAATCTGATCTCATTAGGTTGAACTGTTGTCTCTTTCCACTAAATAACAGGATTGATTCAGGAAATCAGCAGATGGAGATCCGATGCTTCTCTCTGGTACTCATGCAATGGAGGGCTCAGGTCGTTTTGTGATCACTGCCGTTGGTCTAAACTCTCGAACTGGTATCATAATGAGTCTACTGGGAGCAGGAGAAGGAAAGCAAGAAGGAGAGGCCAATGGTAGGCATTACACAATGCACAACTGAATGTGTCCCGTCTGCCTTTCTATTTAGTAGAAAGGGTTGCATAGAATAGAAGAGAGGGAAATGAGACACATCGTGAGCAGATTGATGTCTATTCACATGTCTGTTCATGGTCTCATTTCCCCCACCCCCTCCTCTCCAGAATCTCGTCCCTGTTGTGACATATCTCCCTGTGTCCCGTCTTGTGACGACTGAATGGGACTGGCCATGATTGCTCGTGAGGAGACCAATTTGGGTGTTCTGTTCCCTTGTGAAGGGAAAGGGAAGACTTCTGCTCCGATGGTCTTAGTCTGAATTCCCATGAACATGCAAGAGTATGCAGGAAACATTAGTCATGCACCATGAATGACGTGAGAAGAAGTCTGGACTAAGAGAGGGAATACCTCCACACATTTCACTCCGTTGCAGGTTCTGTTGCGAACGGTTCGACCGTCTTGGGCAATGGAGAATGCAAGGTTGCACCCACAAATGGAACATCTGCTACTCCCATACAAATTGACGAACCAGAGTCCAAGATAACAAAGTCTGTACTTCAAGTCAAACTCTCCAACCTTGCCATACAGATTGGATACATCGGTTTGTACATGTAATACTAAACAGAACTCAATCCTTGATTCAGGATCCGTCATTGCATTGGCTACGGTAATCATCCTGATTACCAGATACTGTATTGATCACTACGCCATCAGGAAGGAAGGATTTGAGGCAAGTGACAATGTTGACTTCCATCTATTGTTCTGTGGTCGATGATGCATTGTGTCTGTGACCGCAATCTTCATCAAAAAGGCCCGAAAGGGTCCACCTTCCCGTCCCAGCGGGGCTGATTTATACCTAGTACGGACGCGAAACAGCGACAAATGGGGATGGTAGGGTACAGGGAATTCCATTCTGTACTCATTTGCAAATACTGACAAGTGACACAAAAAGAACGATATGTGAATGATAAACGTGTCATTGACGCACGAGATTCAATCCGATTACTTCAATGCAAATGTAGTGCAAAAGTTGATGATAACAAAGTATGAATCTATCAATAGATTGTCTTATTTCAGGCCTCTCATCTCAGTTACTTTGTCAACTTCGTCATCATTGGTGTGACTGTATTGGTGATTGCTGTCCCTGAAGGTCTTCCACTCGCAATCACTCTTTCCCTTACATACTCAGTCAAGAAGGTAACAAGGCAGTCTCTTTGAGTAGTCAGGTGCATTGAGAGAATGACAAATTGAGCCTTCTCTGCACAATTGACGACATTTCAATGCGTGCACAAGAACTCAAATGGGTCCTTTTGGATGAAAAGCCACGCAATAGAAGAAAGAACAACAATAATGGCAGGAAGTAGAGCGCTATTTTGAAATGCTGAGTCGGATCTCTTCTGTTCTGGGGCCTTTCTTTTGAGTCAAAAGTGCTGAGCCGGAAGTTGACCAAGCAGAAAATCGTCGTGTGCACGACGAAAAGGCGACGAAAATATGCCTGAGGGGAAAGGGAAAAGACTGAGTGTGGACAATTGAGATGATGTTGGACAACAATCTCGTGAGACATTTGGATGCTTGTGAGACAATGGGAAATGCAACGACTATCTGCTCAGACAAGACAGGAACACTCACAACGAATAGAATGACTGCTGTACAGTCCTACTTAAATGGTGAGTACAATTGAGAAGAAGAAGAGATTGTCAGTGTTCAGGGCACTTCAATAAATCAGTGCAACCAGTTGGATTGGATTGGAAGACGAAAGATCTTCTCATTCATTGTATTTCAATCAATGGAGGATACTCATCACAAACAACACAATCAATTGTTCCTGGAGGACAAAGGACACAGGTCGGAAATAAGACGGAATGTGCATTACTTGGACTTGTACTGGATCTTGGACACAGTTTCGATGAGATAAGAAGGGCGAATCCTGAAGAAGGACTATTCAAGGTAAGGAACATCTTGTAGTTCTCTTATATTCATATTGCATTCAGGTGTACACATTCAATTCCTCTCGTAAGTCCATGATGACTGTTGTCAAGTTGAATGGAGGATATCGAGTATATGCAAAGGGAGCATCAGAGGTCATTCTAGCAAGGTACTCAATAGTCACATACTCTCAATTCATAATCCATTTAAGATCCTCATTCATCCTTGGAGAGGGTGGAAAACTGGAACCTTTCACTCAATCCAATCTTTCCTCAATGGTCAGAGATGTGATTGAACCGATGGCAAGTGATGGTCTTCGTACCATTGGACTGTCATACAAGGACTTCGTGCCTCAGGGAACTGCAAAGGCTGAAAATGAGGTCAATTGTGTCATTGAAATGTTTGAGAGCCATGGCTAATTTCAGGAAGAATTTTCGGGTGACATTGACTGGGAGGATGAAGAGAAGATCCGGAATGGAATGACTGCAATCGCTGTCGTTGGAATTCAGGATCCTGTCAGACCTGAGGTTAGAAACGAAACAGAATGCGTAGACTATGTAGACAATTGTAGGTGCCAGATGCCATCGCAAAGGTCCAACATGCTGGAATCACAGTGAGAATGGTCACTGGTGACAACATCAACACTGCCCGTTCAATCGCTACTTCGTGTGGAATTCTGAAGCCCGGAGAGGATTTCCTTGCACTTGAGAGTTCAGAATTCAATGAAAGAATCAGAGATGAGAAGGGAAATGTGAGAGTAGTCATGAAGAATGTGAGTGATTGTATTGGTTGAGGTGGATCAAGCAAGATTGGACAAGATATGGCCAAGACTGAGAGTACTCGCACGTGCACAACCAACAGACAAATACATTCTGGTCAAGGGAATCATTGACAGTAAAGCAACAAAGAATAGGTGAGAATTGAGACCATTCCAGTCACAATGAGACTCTTTCTCTTAAGGGAAGTGGTTGCTGTCACAGGAGATGGAACCAACGATGCTCCCGCACTCAAAAAGGCCGATGTTGGATTTGCAATGGGAATAGCAGGAACAGATGTCGCCAAGGAGGCATCGGATATCATTCTCACAGATGACAATTTCACTTCAATTGTCAAGGTATAACCACTGAATGATGAGATAACAATTGAATTGTTGTCATTGCAGGCAGTCATGTGGGGTCGTAACGTGTATGATTCAATTGCCAAATTCCTCCAATTCCAATTGACAGTCAACGTTGTGGCAGTGACAATCGCCTTCGTTGGAGCGTGTGCAATCAATGATTCTCCCCTCAAGGTATGGTCCATCCATTAGATTGTGAAGAATGAAGTGTTAAGGCAGTCCAAATGTTGTGGGTCAATCTAATCATGGACACTCTTGCCTCCCTTGCCTTGGCCACTGAAATGCCCACTGAAGATCTATTGAAGAGGAAACCATATGGAAGAACGAAGTCTCTAATCTCACGGACAATGGTCAAGAACATTGTTGGACACGCCATCTACCAACTCATCGTCCTATTCTTCCTTATGTTCTTTGCTGAGAAGATCGAGTTTCTGGAGATTGAAAGTGGTCGAAATGCTCCAATCGGATCTAAACCCTCTGAACATTTCACAATCATCTTCAATACTTTTGTGTGGATGACACTCTTCAATGAGATCAACGCAAGGAAGATCCATGGAGAACGAAATGTCTTTGCTGTAAGAGTGTATTCATTCCATTCCATATCATTCCCTTCAGGGACTCCATCGTAATCCAATCTTCTGTATCATCTGGGTCATCACAGCTGTAGCCCAATTCTTCATTGTTCAATATGGAGGACGATGGGTACAGACAAATGACTTGAATAGTGTCCAATGGGCATTCTGTATGTTAATTGGAGCTGGTGAACTCATCTGGGGACAGGTTGGAAGTGTTCACTTGACTTGTTTCATCTCTTTTGATATTCAGATCATCACCTCAATTCCTTCATCCATCCTTCCCAAAACATTCACTGTTGGAAGAGGAGAAGTGCAACCAACTTCCATTCTTCTCTCAGGAGAATACGATGCTCCTTCCACTGGTTCTGTTGCTGTTCCAAAGAGCAGTGATTTGGCCAATGGACAGGCCGCGAGACCAGGCCAACTCCTATGGCTACTTGGTCTGACGAGGTTACAAACACAGGTATGTCTTATTCTACTCTCAATCTTCTATGATTAGTCGCTGTCCTTTCAACTGTCAGATTTGGCGCCTAGTCCTGCATGAACGAATAATTGGTTGAGTATTCGTGTTCTTACAATGAGATAGTCTTCATACCTATTACATACAGAAGGTCGTTCCACAAGCAGATCAACGAAGTTAGACAAAGGTTGACAATTCTTGGCATCCCATGGCTCCCTTGAGTTTTGTTTGCGGGCCGTTGGCATTAATTTGATCGCTTGCGATAGAAGAGAGTGGCATGCAGCCATGAATGAACACTGAGGAATAGAGGAGAGGCACTTGTAGTATAAAAGAGAGGACAGAACAATCATTCTATTCTTGTTCTGTCCTTTATCTATCCAACTATCTCTTTGCACTGTATCCTCACCCAGATGCGAGTGGTACGAGCCTTCCAATCGAATGTCAACAATTCTCATCCCAACTCTCTTACAACTTCAACAGCTGAGAGACTTCGTGCCTCATACAGAAGACTCCAAGTGGCACGCAAATTGGAAGAACAGCAACGTTCGTGGTGTTGTTTCTATTACACACAGATTCACTCTTTCTGCAATTCAACTTCTATCAGCACCCTTTATCGTGTACACAATTAGGCAAAGCACACATATCCTGAGAGCATCCCCCTTATTTCCCCCTATTACAGTACTCCTCATTCATATTCCTGTTTCAGGGAGTGCTGGCGTACGCGCCGGTGGACCGGTACGTTATGAGGAACCAAAGAAGGATACGGCCAATCTGAACTTTGATTGAGAATTAATCTATTGACGGCTGGGAACTCTCTCCATTAGGGCCCTCGTACAATAACTTATCTATGACACTAATTGTGCTTCTCGAATGTCAATTGTTCTTGCCGTCCGACAAAATCGGACATTCTTTTATTACTGTCTAATATGCCAATGATTGCTTTCCTCGTGTTTCTACTTCTGATATTCGCCATCGCTGTCAATTCACATCGTTCAACGAATTTGCTCAGTTTCTTCTAAAGATGGGTATAGACAGGAGAGCCCATCGAGGAAGAAACGCAACGATTCTTATACAAGTAGTAGTCTTCTCCTAGTGTCGCACTATTGCTGCTCTATTGGGCATTGATGTACACGTGTATGCACATAGGAGTCCCCTCATTCACTAGTCCCTCTTTCTGTACCCGAGTGCTGTCTCCATTGCTCAATCATCCCAAGACATGTATTATTGTTCAATTGATCCTTGGTCGCTTTGTCCCATCTTCACTTCTTCTTCTTCATTTTATCAGAAAAAGAAACTAGGAAATGCATAAACAGTTCATATTTCATTCTATGCAGTGATTACACATAACAAAATCGAGGATGAGAATCATTTGTATCCTCTTCACTTATTTCACTAATGAGATCATTGTTCTGTTATTGAAATACGCGTTGAATATGTGTTTTGATATTAGTTTTCCATACCGGGATGAGTATGTTGTTCATTCCAGGAACTGAAATATTAAAACTAGGCAAAACAGAACCATTTGTTTGTTTTTGTTGTTCCCGTACTGTCATGTGGGACATTGTTTTTCTGATATATAACGCTGCTTAATAAAAACAAGCGATGTTATTATTGTATGCACTAGGGAATTGTTTGGGTAATCAGCGTTTATTCCTCGTAATTGTGTGTGACAGTCATTTCTCTTCTCACTCCCTCGGAATATGCAGTCTCGTCTTTACTATCTTCAATTCGTTGAGTACTTCAATTTCGGTTCACTTCTTACCCAGGTGTTTTACGGAATATTCGGTCGTTCAGGGCTTGGACTGTACTTCAATCTTGCCCTAATCTTTCTTATCGCGAAACATTCACGCAAAGAATTTGGTACTTATAAATGGCTTCTTCTGCTCTTCGCTATCCACGATATCTTTTATTCGATCGTAATTCTTCTGCTGGCTCCAGTTGGTTCACTTTTAACATTCAATTTGTCATGGTCGAGTTCAGCGAATAGTCACAAATGATGGTTTAATCGCTATGATTACGATTGGAGTCCTGGGAAGGACAAAGGCAAGTATTATTTGGGTTACTGTAACAGCAATTTGTTCTAGTTCGCAACTTGCGTGTACACAGCAGCCTACACAATGTCATTGATACTCATGGCATATCATTTCCTCTACAGATATTGGGCTGTTTTAAAGTCAGAGCACAAACATTCTTCAATTGTACCAGATACTTCAGACCTCACCGCGTGAAATGGTTCAGCGATTCAAGATTCATAACATTTCTTGTCATCCTCTTCGCAACAGAATTAGTCTTGTGGTGGGCGATTCACATTGCTCTTCTGTTTAAAGTAATATTCTTGTAGGTTTCTCAATACTTGGTTTACTTTCATCACAACGAAGGATCTTGTACGACGACTAGATTCTGTTGTAAGGGAGAAATACAGTATGAGTGGCTTCACTGTTGGGATGGTGGTGGGCGAATATGTGGTACGTACACAAGCACAAAGATGCTCAGAGAAGGAATCTCTTGTAGAGAGACGGTCATCTCACTCTCATTCCCAATCTTGGATTAGTCTTCTGTATGTCCATAATGTGGACTTGTATGGGTATCATGTTGTATTGTGGACTCTCCATCTTCTTCTCTCTACGCAATACAAGAATTCTGTCAACGAAAACGCGTAAATTACAAGCTCTTCTCTTTCTCGCGCTATGTGTTCAGGTTCTCACAAACTTATCAAATCCTCTCAAACAAGTCCATTTCAGACTGTCATTCCATTCTTCTTCGTCTATGTTCCTTGTACAATATGTATGACTCTTCCTGTCATGGGCATTTCTGTTCCATCTCTCGTCTATGACCTCATCATTCCCATCTTCTCCTGTTTCCCTCTTCTGGATGGTCTCTTCGTCATTCTCCTCATCTCAGACTATCGTCGTGCCTTCTCCACTCTTTTCTGTCCAGGGTGAATCATTTCATTTCCTTCTTCATTAACATTCATTCAGTATCTTCTCTGGAGTGTCAGTCTCACAGTCAACAATGATAACAGTCTCCAAGACTCAACCATCAAGTGATTCTGATGCAACCGCCAAGTCAGAGAAATAGCTCACGTGCTGCCGTCAGGTTGCGTCTTTTTTTCCAAATTGTGTTATTACAAACAATTCGTATTGTAGAGTAGGTCAAGCGGTAGTTCCCCCCCCCCTGAAACTATTGAATATTTATAGAGGATTAAGAAAATATCCACAGGAAATTATGATATTTTTTGAATCTTATTGTAAATACAATTTTATCTTCCTGTTAATATATATCTTCTTAGTACCATCTGAAGCTGTGTTCATGAATACAACCTCCTCCATGATAACGAATTATCAGAAGGCCTATTCAAGCACCATTTAATGTCATTTCCCAGCCAACTTTCATTCTAAACTCGCTGCGTAACTATTGATAAAAACATAAAAGAGTTTAATTTTTAAAAGTCGGAAGTTTTTATGTTTAAAAATGATTTACGAACTTGTTTGCGAATGCCGATATTCCGTTCTCACTGTTCCTATGTACAAAAGAAAGTGATTTCGTAAACCATAAGAAAAGCGCACACAATTCCTTTAAAAATTATAGTTGTTTCTCACAAACAGCGAAAGGCCTAACATCGTTCTTCTATAATATAAACAAAGAACTTGAACACAAACTTGTAAAATACTTGTGTATTGTTCGCATTTTTCATCGTTTTTCACGGCAATTGCTCTACATACGAAATACGAACAATTTTCCCTGTAAACGTTCAGAGAGCTGATTTACCCATCAAAGACAATGCAATGATTTTGAAGAGAGACATGTCTCTTTTATTGAGCCGGCGAGGATCTTCTACATACAAAATAAACGCGCGAACATGATAGCTTATCATTGAATTCTGGCACTGATAAAATTGGATATGTGTTAAACCTGACAATGACAGCTAACAATGTCCTCTAGCCATTAGAGAATGAATGAGCCCTGATAGTAGAGATCGCCTTTTCGAACATTCCTTACTTTTGGAATTCCAAAAGTCGGTCTGTCCATTCCATGGAACGTTCATTCTCTCCTCATTTCTCTTTTGGAACGCGGTCGACTTTTGGATTTCCAAAACGTTTTGGAATTCCAAAACTAAAAACTGCTGTTTTATGAGAAAAATAAGTTGGCAGCCCTGAAAAAGTGTGGGCTTAACAGAACTGCTCAATTTCGACGAACACACACAGCAAATAATCAAAAAACAGCCTGTAAAAGTCCATAATGTGAGGAATAATGGAATTCCAAAACCTTTTGGAATTCCAAAACTCTCCACACCACCGCGTTTTGGAACGTTTTGGAATGGAATGAAGTGAGGTAGGCGCCGTTGTTTTGATTTTTGGAATTCCAAAAGTCATTCCAAAAGGCGATCCCTACCTGACAGTGTCCTTCCCTACCGTGATCGCAAAACAGCTCGATGTCCTGGGCCTATCACCACGAGTTGTTGTATCTGAGATATCATGGTTTCTAGGTATTGTTCGCGTATCATGTTTTGTGGGCAAGTGCAAATGGCGAAGTGCTTGCATATATATTTACCACTGTTTGCTGTGTCCCTTTGAACCTAATAACACATGCCACTGAGCTGTACAAAGTGAGTGCATACAAATCAGGTGCGAGCATGCTAGTTCAAATAAGAAAATATTTTTTGTAATAAGATGTTTATCGCTTCTGATGTGATATTTTTCGTGGAGAATCTTGGATCTCGGAAAAAGCAGCGAACCATTAACATTCTATAGCTAGGTATTGCAGAATAGTTGAAGAGAAAGAAGAAAGCAAAGTGACACTGTTGTTCAGTCTCGTGCAACATGTTTCATTCAATATTGAAGAGGATTGAATAGTCGATCGAAAAAGACTTCTTCTGTTTCAAGATTGAGCTTATCCAGAATGGACACAATGACATCACATGTTGATTCTTCCACCTGAATAAAGACAACAAATGAATATGGAGTAGTTGAACATACCGATAGTGCCGCCTCTTGTCCTCCCATTTCAGTTCTCACCCATCCAGGGGAGATCGCCATACAGATGATTCCCTCTTTCTTATAATCAACACTCAACGATCGGGTCATCATATTGAGTGCAGCCTCAATGACAAAACAATCTTCTCAACCATCTGTATTCCTCTCACTTTTCCCATTGCATATGGATGATATCCTTGTACTGATCCTCCTGTACAGTCATGGAGTGAACCAATACGAGAACTCATGTTGATCAGCTTCGAGAAACCGCGTTTAGCTGCGGCTGTTTTGAGAAGAGGGAAGAAGATCTAAACAACGATTTCCCTCTCGGTTCCTGAACGTTCTTACCTGAGCGATAACGAGAGGTGAAATGGTATTGATATCAAAATGTTCACGAAGAAGATTCCTATTGACTGCACCCTCGAGCTGGAGATGAATGATGATTTAGGTCACTAAAGAATAAATGTGTAGATTCACAAACCGGATAACTGCACATGACTCCTGCGTTGTTTATGAGAACATCAAGTCCCGACTCTCCAACGATAGCCGATACCTTGAGAAATATCCATTCATCTAGACAGTCATTCATCTTCTTCTACCTCCTCAACTGCCTTGTGAATCTCTTCATTCCTGCACACATCCATGCACAAAATGTGTAGTCGTTCGTCTTTGATCGATTCCAGTTCCTGTATCCATTCCATATTCTCGTTTCCTTCAATAGAATGAACACACCTCGCATTTCGATCCACTTCTCTTTGTTGCAAATACAACAGTAACATCTTTTCTCTTCAGAAGTTCCTTTACGAGTCCCAGTCCAACTCCACGATTTGCCCCAGTCACCAAGGCAGAAACCATACCTTCTGATGATGTGAAGAGTTAATAAAAAAGTCTTTATTCCGGGGTCAGGGGGATTATCCAAGGTGGATGTGGTCCTGCCGTTGGACTGCGGGCCAGTCGATTAGGAGTTACACCCTGGCGTTCCAAGCGTTTTTCTCCAGGGGATCTTTGTTCGCGGGCACCGCTACCAAAGATCCCCTGGAGAAAATAATCAAATAATCGAAGGGTAAAGGCAAACGTTTAAACAGGAAAGCTGACAAAATGATGAGAAATGACATTACGCTTATCAATTGATGACAAGAGAAGAGAAATCTTTTCGATCTATCTATCTATTCGCACTTTCTCAACACTCGCTTATTTAAAAGCATTTCAAGAAATCATTGTGTATTCGTTATCATGTTGATAATGTCAATGCAATATTAGCAAATATAAGACGTACTCTTGTAGACAATGGAGCGGCTGGTGGTCGTATGCCATCGATTTGGACGAGAGCTCAGACTATGTAATGGGGGTGATAGGGGTACGTGTGGACGTTACCAAACATGTAGTCATTTGGTGTGATTGCGCCGTAGTGGAGAGATAAATTATGAAATGTTGGAAAAAAGGGGGTTTCACGAATTATATTCCGATTTTTCCTATGCTCCATTGGTCTGAAATGTCATCTCCTCCCTCTCTCTTCTTCTCTGTGTGTCTCACCTTATTGTTTCTGGGAGAAGGAGGGCGAGGCAGTCCATTTCTGTCCTCCACACGCAGAGTTGGGTTGCTGAATGAGTTACCGTAATCCCTTGTCTTCTCTTCCCTCTCCTCACTCTCTCACCTGTCTAAGATATCGTATTACCAATCGATATCTCACTTCGCATCTTCGTCTTTCACTGTCCGTTCGTCTCCATAGAACAGAGACGACCGCCTGGAATGAAATTAGACGTCCTGGAATAGAAACAATCATTTGCACGTCCTCCCTCTTGTCTCTTTTACGTTTGACACAAATTCATTTCCTTCCCTGCCCTCCCCGCACACAGCCTGTCAAACAGTAGGGTTTCATTCGGCACGTAGAGGCGAGAGTGAGATCAGATGCTAATGAGACAAATGAAATCACATGCTAATGAGGTTTAAAGAG
>JACMIF010000833.1:0-30896 GCA_014805445.1 Diplogasteroides magnus
AGCCATATCTCACGGAAAAGACGAAATCAGACAAACTTCCAGTACAAAAGTTTCTTGCGCTGATGTCCTCTATCGAAATTGGTGCTAATATATGGGGGTAACCTTGAGCAATTTTTGGTCGAAAGAACATACTCGCAAAAAAGGTCGAAAAATGATGTAGTAAGACCCCATACTTTTAGTATCTCATAACATTCTCCATCAAAAATGATTGACTTTGGTGTGTTTGCCAGCTCATGAAATCGATTTTGAAGCGAGTTACGTCCTCTGGAACCATTCAGGTGGAAGAGATTTCTTCAAAAATTTGAATGTTCATAACTAGCCTCAAAATCGATTTCATGAGCTGGCAAACCCACCAAAAATAATCATTTTTGATGGAAAATTTTATGAGATACTAAAAGTATGGGGTCATGTAACCTCATTTTTTCGACCTTTTGGCGGCTGTTCTTTCGACCAAAAATTGCTCAAGATGACCCCCATATATTAGCACCCATTTCGATAGAGGACATCAGCGCAAGAAACTTTTGTTCTGGAAGTTTGTCTGATTTCGTCTTTTCCGTGAGATATGGCTCCCAGAACTTCCGCAATATGGTGAAATTACGCCTTCAAGGCCTTGTTTCACCACAAGTGTCCCATTTTTTTGAAAGTTTGAAAGAGCTATCTTGTAGAGATTTTAAAGATGATTAATTTAAGAAGAAAAAATTTGGTGCCTTCCACAGGCATTGATATCCAGTAATCGTTAGAAGAGATAAAAATTATCAGATTTTTAACTTTTTCATTGGTATTTTTCACAAACTACAGTATTTTTCTAATTTTAAGTATTTTTCTAATTTTCGGAGAGGATATCATGGCGATTCGAACTAAAAAAAGAATGTTCAAAAATCTTGAAAATGAACAAAGTTATAGCCCGGCAAACCTTGACGTCAAAAAATAGCTTATCGGAAAATTCTAAATTGCATAATAAAAAAACTAAGTGGAACTGTGGGTTCACCGGTCTGTCAGTAACTTCTGTACCACCAAGTATACACTACATTTGAGCCCGATCGAAACAACTTGACAAAGTAGTGACAGAGGGGTCCAGTCTTATAAATACCGCGTCTTAACACGCGTTCTGTGAGAGAACCGATATGGGTCTGGTACAGAAAAAGTAATACATTTTCTAAAAATCCCAAAAATTAAAATTAAGTAATATTATGTATAAGAAAATTTATCAGCACATCAGATGAGCTTTTGAGGCATTGGATAGGGAGATTTTATCTTTTGAATGTTAAATTGACCGAAAATCTTCAGAAAATAATAACTTTCTTCATTCTCGAGCATATGAGCCCAGTTTTTTCCACCACGTGGATAGTTCACCCACAATCAAAACAAGAACATAACATAGCCATAGCCTTACGTTAAAGAAAATGGCACCAATATTCTCATTTTTGAGGTATGCATAAACCTAATGATTTTTCGGAAACATTTCGAGGAAACAAACATAAGGTCATAACTCGGTTTAAAGTTGATTCCAGAAGCTGATCTTAGCGACAAAAAATTTCTCAATAAATACTCTTGTAATATTGATACTAAAAGTCATAGGTCATCGGTAACGATTTTTGGGTCATTTTTCACTTTTTCGATTTTTCGGCTATGTCCAAATCAGTCAGTGACGTGACCCCCACTTTTTAGCACTAATATCGAAAGAGGACATCAATACAAGAAACTTTTGTTAAAGAAGTTAGTCTGAAACGGCTTTCTCGATGAAATACAAACGCTGAAATATCTGTGATTTGACCATTTTCGGCTAATCGGCAACATTCAGAATTTCATAACTCAAGTTTCCCTCAGCGATGGAAGCTGGCATGGTGCTCAAAATGTAGGAAATTGAGTGTAGAATTTTAATATTGAAAAAAGTCTGGGGTCTCAGTGAAAAATAAAATTGTTACGTTAATTTACCTTAAAAGGTGGCATACCTCAAAAATGAGAATATTGGTGCCATTTTCTTTAACGCAAGGCTATGGCTATGTTAGGTTCTTCTTTTGATTGTGGGTGAACTATCCACGTTGTGGAAAATATTGGGCTCATATGCTCGAGAATGAAGAAAGTTATTGTTTTCTGAAGATTTTCGGTCAATTTAACATTCAAAAGTTAAAATCTCCCTATCCAATGCCTCAAAAGCTCATCAGATGTGCTGAAAAATTTTCTTTTACATAATATTACTTAAGTTTAATTTTTGGGATTTTTAGAAAATGTTTTACTTTTTCTGTAGTCTCCACTCAAATGTTGGTTCTCTCATAGAACGCGTGTAAATTTTTTGCCCAGCCCTGGTTGGGATGCATAGTGCAAATGCGCACTTTTGTGAGTGAAGGGAGTGAATGGTGCTCTGAAAATGTATGTGAAGTACTCATATGGGAATTAATGTTTCAGGGAGTGGAACCTCATCTGCAGATTAGATTGACAAAGGAAGGAGAAGACGTTGATGCAACCTATCATCTGAGAGAATGTTCGTACTTTCATCTCTATAGTCTCAAGTCCGTCCATTTAAGGCATGTGCACTGGCCAAATTTGCGAGTCAAACATCGGAAATACTCTTCTGAAGTCACCTTTTGCAAGTGACAGGTTATTTGTAGTTTGATCTTTGATGTTTACTCTCTGATCATTGTAGTCGCTTCAATGGAGTGAAGGGATGGGACATCGAATGTCCTATGATAGCAGATGAAGAAGAAGATGGAGATGGAAAGAAGAGAGCGCCGGTAATCTATTCTCCCATAACTGGAGAGGTGAAACACAAGGAAATGAAGAGTATTCATTGTCTTTCAGGTCTTCGGAAGGGCTCGAATCAACTTTGATGCCAATTCAGCATATTCTGGATGTGATAATGATGCAATCTTTATTGTGGGAACAGAACAATGGACTGGTTAGACAATCATTTCAATTCATTCAATCAATCATTCCATTGTAGACTTCGAGGCTCGATTGTATAATGTGAGATACAGAGAAGAACTCGCACCTGGAAGGACTCGAATTGTACAGGTTGAATACTTTATCTTCCCCCATCAACTAGTCTCATCTACAGAATATGCCAATTGGAACTCGTCTCGAATGTGATTCTGCCCCTGACTCTGTATTCCTTGAGGTACTGTCACTCATTACTGTGGAAGAGACTACGGTACTTTTCCAGATGAGATACCAGGGTCGTCTAATCAACATCACTGACATGGTCAGCGCTGCCAAATGCAAATTGCCCAATCTGACTGCAAAGTGATCGTTGTCATCTGATTACTGTATAGTTGATTACTGTAAACAAATTCTTGACTGTGCTCTTGTTGTTCACTCTTAACTATTCAGGACTTTCTTATTAAATTCTTCTCTAGGATAATGGCCGATAAACGAGGTTTCCCACATGGAATGAGAAATTGAATTCTGATAGACCAACCACAAGTCGTTACCGATGAATGTTATCATTAACGTTTGTTGTGAACGTTCCAGCCTCTTTCACAATATCGACTATTCAAACCTCATTATGATTCTATTCTGAAGTATTCATTTTAGATCCTCATAGTGATTGTCAATTCATTCTGCACATATTCATGTACCTAAGTACCTCCCTTTAAATCCTTTCCATCATACTCATTTTGTCCGTCAAAGTCGTGCGCAAAATGGAAGTTTCTGCCACTTGAATCGCAAGTTGATTAGTAATGGAAGTAGAGGACAGATTACTATTTTTCTATAATGTGGGCACGACATTAGATTCTTTCCCTCTTCCTTCGGCACTTTCTGTCCTCCCATATTAGAATATTACAGTTATATTTCATTCTGAATGCAAGATCAGGCCCATTTGAGTACAATCCTTGTGTTCTCATGTGAATATTTCGAACAATGAAACATTCATATTTCTGTATTGAATGTAGTTCTCTCACACATCTAATGAGGTCTTCCATACTGAATTGTTCCAATATCACAGCAATCCGATTTGTCACTTGGTGTGCCTGATACGACGTTTACTAATCAACCAATATCTGGCTAAATCTGACTATTTTTGGAATTCCTCTTCTAAAAGTCTATGGATTCGATCATGCTGAAAATGATGGACAAATGCACGGTATCAAATTTAGTACAGTTTTTGAGATCTACTTCGATTTACGCAGCATTGGTAAATGTCGCACAGTGACACACCACCGGCCAATCAGATTACCGTGAATATATTCCAATTTCATTTTCTCTTCGTTTGCTCTCCAAAAAGACTTTATTGTCATTCCCTGGTATTCCAAATTGAGATTAGTTGCGGGTAACTGGGGGAGTTTGGGGAAACTGCGGGAAAGTAGGGAGAAACTGGGAAAAATGGATTTGTGCAGTGGATACTGTAGAGTGTGCCATGCATTTTCTTATTTTCATGAATTGTCGAAAATGTCGCACTAAATATTTTTACATGTGTATTTTACATTTTTATGAATTATTTATCGTTTTATAAAGTTTTTAGTTGTTGTTTCGTGCCTAGTATTATCGCGGAATATATATTTGTCACCGCTATCTCTGTACATGTTAAATTCATGCTATTTAAGGAGATGTTTTGCCGGAAAAGAAAAGGCTGAAGCGAATTAGAAGCAGAAGTCTTTGAAAAGGCTAGGAAACTATCGCTGCAGCCTTTGCGAGTGGAGGAAAAGGAAGGAAATGAGGTAAGCATTCAGCCTTAGCCATGTTTGAATCGTTTTCGTTTGTAATCTGGAAACTTTCAAAAGGGACGAAAATGGGGGTCCCATTTCTGTCCTTGTGGTAAAATGAGGTCATATTCAAGATGATCGCGTAGAAGTGCGGTTTTTGTAACTGTATCATTTGCAGGATTGGTACGGCGATGAAGAATGTGATGAGGCTCATGTTGAAGATACTTCTGCACCTACTGCACCTGATCCCTTTCCGCTGGCTGACCATGAGGAGGAATTACATACGCAGGATGATAATAGTTAGTTTGGGTGCTTCGTTTTCATTTTGAATTGGTGTGCAAGTTGCGGCCCGTTTTGAAATGCTTACACAAAATTTACAGATAACGAAAATGAATGGAATCTTTTAACTGTGAATGAGTTGTCAAAGGTAGCGTTCCTTGCCCGAAGAACAATGATAGGTCGGACAGGTATTGAATTGTCAATTGGTTTCATAGTTGGTCAATTGTAGCAATTAATGACTACTGTAATGTGCATCGTGACGTAAGGGAATTATTGCTCCGGAGTGTTCTGGAAGACTCGAGTTGTTTTTCCTTTTCGGTAGAAGTATGCAATTCTTGCGCATGCGACAAGCAGAAGTAAGTGTGCACCCAAGCAGCACCAATAAGTGAGTATTAAAGATGCTGCTGCGGCAAGTTTATCCCTGGTATCCTTGAAATCGGACACATCCGAGAGAATATTCGTCTGGTAATCGAAAGAAACAGGGATGATTTAGATCGGTAGATGCTAGTATAAGGTTCACAACACTTGATTTTATTTCTGCAGTGTACGGAGGGCCGTACTGGAACACACTCCGATAGATTCGCCTGCTGCATGGCCAATCCTCCGTATAATTTTACAGAGAAGCCAGAGCGAATGTCCAGTTCTCCTCTCTATTTCTTGGGATGGAGTGCGATACAAAGGGGATCAAAGGTTCACTAGAAATTATTGTCTTTCTAACTGCATTGCAATCAGCGATGAGATTTGGCCGGCCATCCTTACGGTTTTGAACCTTTCCGATTCTCGCCGTTCCAAATTATGTAATAACGTCATTTCTGCGTTGTATGTTTGTAAGAAGAAGCCGTCCACGAAGGTGCTTCGCTCTTGAGAGACACGTTTCCTCGTATGGTTGCAGCTTTTCGACCGAATTCTTACAAGCATCTCCTATCAGTTATCTCGTATAGAATCAATTAACGGAACGGCGGTCGACGTTATGCTTGTCTCTGGCCAATACGATGATTCTGTATGGTAGTTTCTGCATTGTGAATTCACCTTCTATCCTAGGCAAGGCGCGTTGTTTACAACATGGTGGCGCACCAAGGCAGGGGTTCATGCTACCATTGTCTCACTCAACACACTTGGAAGAAGAGCGATTTTGCCATAGGTATTTTACGTTTCAACCAGTCAGTAATATTAGAATTGATTTAGCACGACATTTTTATGGACCGCAAATGAAAGATGTATGCGATGGGATCAAGGGGAATTCATTGGCATGGCTGCTTATTCCTCCCTACGAAATACCACTCGATCTTTTCCATCTTCTACCACAGGGACTAGGTGACGATCTCATAAAATGTATTCCTTTCTTCAATATCAGGGATAATTTAACTGTTTAGCTACATTGAATTTCGTCGATGGCCTTTACGGAGACCCCCTTTGCGCACTTGATGAAGAGCGTGCAAAATATGCTCTCGAGAACATAAAGTTGCCCCATTTCATGAAGCGCCTGCCGATGAGCTCCGTTCCCTTTCCGGTAGACAAAAATATGCTGTAAGCATTCGAGTTTATACGTAAACATATACGATTCATAAGCTGTTGATGATACTGGGTGCCTTCTCTATCGCTGGCCTATTCCGTACATCTTCCGCATCCCTTCTCTTCATTTGTCTATCTTCGCTACTGACGCTACATTGGTCGCCGTTGACAGTACATGATGGCTCTCTTGCTTCGAAGACTCAGAACATCTGTCAAGGTATCAATACAGTGTTCGACTCCTCAAAGTGTACTCATTTTAGCATTACGTGTTCTTTTCACAACAACGTTCGAAGGAAATCTTACTTTCAAAGCTCATGTATGTATGAAACTATGCATAGTCAGCTATCAATCAATATTCAGCAATTGTGTTTCCACCTGCCCTATGTTACATCCCTTTTCGGACCGCAACACGTGTTGAGTGCTGAGCATAATGAATCCATGTACAAATTCCTCGCACGAAGTGTGGATCCTGAAGTGACAAGAGGAACGGCAAGGCTCTTTTTACGACGGTAATTGGAAGGGATTTTAGAATGATATGCGTTGTTAAGATTCCAACTCATGCAGAAAGTTGCTGGAGAAGTTTCCAGACGACTGACCTTTACGGATGAAAAGGAAATTATGGAGCTGGCAGATAGGCTGGGTGTGAGGAGGGAGGAGAACTCATCCAAGGAAGATGGACAGTTAAAAAAAACTGTAGTCCTTTCCGGTAGACGATATTCCTCTTACGAAAATCCAGCATCAAATGATTCTCTAATCTGCTTTAAAGAGACCACAACTATTAAATACGGTAGAATAGTGGAAATAAGGCGCACTTCAGGACAAGTAGTTCTCCTCGTCGAGCCTTTCAGGTTGTCCAACTCTCATATCAAAACATTGTCCAATTTCAAAGTCGGAGATAATCAGAGTAACTCCATTTTCTCTAAGTGTATCAAAACTCTTAACACGTCTTTTTTTGGTGGTATAGTGAAAGGTACAGGTGCAGAGACACTGATTCAGACGAACGAAATAGTTAGGCACGCTATCCTAATACGCACAAAGGTGTGTGATGTAGTATTCCCCGCTAGCATTAGGCGAGTCTTGACGTAGTGTTGTAATAAAGGATATTTGCCAGTTTTGATTCAATTATTGATATATCGCTTTGCATGCGACAAAGTTATCTGTCTTAACCAATGTTGTTTTACGGCCTTACTTTCAGCATGAGTAAGGTAGCCTTAGCCGCGGCCAGAATTGCAGCCTTGAACAGCAAGGCAGAAGGAACGCCTCGAAGAGAGTCGTCCGGAGCCCCTAGATATTCACCTGAACCATCCACTCCTAAGAGGGTCTCCAAGAAGCGCACTCCCAGCCCCTTTCCGTCTTCTAAGAAGGGAACCTTTGCGTCGCCTAAACAGGGAGCCTTTGCGTCGCCAAGGAAGGGAGCCAAGATGACTCAGATTGGGGTGGCTGCGCTACTAATGTACTGATGTGAACAATCGCCTCATTCAGCGTCAACATCTTGAATCTGCTGTGGATGAGCAGAGGAAGAAAGAGAAGCAAAGAGAGAAAGAAGAAGCCTGGAACGACATGGATGAAGGGTCAGGATTCGACCACCTTGAACCGGAAGACGATTTTCTTCGCACCCCCCTTTCCGAGAGAACGCCAAAAGCAAGCCAAGTAAGAATCCATTAGGGGTAATAAAATCCCTATTTTTGCCTAGGAGAGCGTTTCGTACTTCAACAGAGTTACGCAAACTGTTGACCCTCTACTTTTTGGGTTGGAAATAATGGAGGCAGGAACTGTGGAAAACGAGGCTATCCTTTTCGTGGGTTTTCATTTAGAGTGTAGAGTTCAAATACTAATACAGGACGAGTACAAGGCCCTGACAGTCCAAAGGCCAAAAGTTGAACTTTCTACCATAAAAGAAATGATTGTTAATGCTTCGACTGAGGAAAATAAGGCAATACTTCTGAATGTTCTTTCAATAGGAGCAATGGTAGTTGCGTAGATGATAACAATCACTCACTTATCCAATGCAGATGAACAGAGATTCTGAAAGAAGGGTCTACGGTAACTCGCACAACGATCTCACTAAGCAGGTAGTTAATGGACGAAAGATCTTACTAAACAATACTTTAGAGTAAAGCCACTTGTATTGTTCGTCGATTGGGGCAAGTGAAATTGGATGCAAAGCCATACTACAAGGTAGTAGGGTTGATTTCACCTACCTGATTACATCTTTAGGTGCAAAGTATCGACGAATCAAAAGAAATCGATCTAATTACTGAAGTTGTATCTTATTGCGGCCGCCAATCCGGAGTTCTGAAGAGTGTAGTTAATCGATGGTTCACAAGCTGCTTAGATAAAGTCAGCATCCCGAAAATCTGTGTAAATCATATGTTCAGTTGCTTCCAACGGAGAGGGCTCAATATACTCCTCGAGCTATAACAAGAAAGGGATTCAAAACCATTCCGCCTGAATGGATAAGGTATTTGTCGGGTATGGAAATGATATTGACGAACAATTAAGAGTCAGTTTTTTCAGAAATTTTCATTCAACTATGTCTCATTGATGAGCAAGAAGCAGCGCAAATGGATCTTGAGGATCAAGTAGAAGAAATGGCCATGAGGCAGTGGGAGTACCTTTGGTTTGTAGCCAGATTTTTGAGTTTGAAAAAGTATTCTTTGCAGCGGCAAGGAAAGAGTCGAGACTCCGAAGAGCAACAGGAAGAGACGTCACGAACAGCCGACCATTGCCGAAGCTGACAGCACCAAAACCGGAGACGCAACAGACTGAGTGAAATGTTCCCTTTTCGTTAAGTGTCTATTTTTTCGATGTTGAACTGTTGTTTTCCCTTTTACTGTTAATTTGTTTACTTTTTTGTTGTTTGAGTTCGGCGTTTATTTCATGTTTAATGAAGATAAATTTGATTAGTACGTAATAAAACGAGTGAAAAATGCAATTGGTAGTGAAGGAATCGAAGGGGAGAAACTGGGACAAACTGGGGGGAAATTGAGATAAGCTGCGGGAAAATTGAGATTAGCTGCGGGAAAATTAAGATTAGCTGCGCGAAGTTAATCTCAATTTCCCCCTAACTAATCTGAATTTTTACCCAGCTAATCTATATTTTTTCCACCAGGGGTAAGCAGCGAAATATTGACGAGTGAGTCCGAGGTGAATTAAATTTTTTTTCCTGCTAAATTGCACGTACGCATGTTATAAATTGTGAATGACGTTGCACGTTCTAATGAAAGGTGGCACTGCACACAGTGTGTCGTCCTTCATTGCGCAACATTGTATAAAGGAGGATTCATTCAGCAAGCGTTGAGAAATATGCTCGAATTCATGTGTGATTTCTAAAAAATTTCCAAATTTTGTGGAAATCGAGTTCACACTATAAAATCAAACTTGCCAAAACATTGCGAGCGTTTTAAATTCGAGCTAACAGTCGCATCAACTACAGTTCGAAGTGCCTTATGCAGCGCCCCTATTGTCGAATTGAGAATGTTTCGCAATATCGAATGAGAAGCCATTTAGAAATGTGACTTTTTTCGACCGCCTTTTAATCGTTTTCCTATCATAACTTGCTACTTAAGAGTCATAATTTCTAGTGAGCATTTTTGCTGTAATCTCAATAGTGTCCTCTTTCGTATGACATCTTATATGTGTCATAATTTTGAAATCTGAGCCAATGGTGAGCAACTTTCTGGGCGATATGACTCTTGTTCACCGTTCTCCTGACGTTATCGCAAACTGACTACAGTATATTCATCGAGTTTCAGGCTCGCTGAAGTGAGTTTATTATAGTAAGATGGAGCATTTTGTAAGGTTTTATGATTTAAATGGTTCGTATTTTGTGTCTCGCGCACATTGACAGCTGTATTCGGCCTGTATTGGCGCTCAAAGTGAATCTGCCTCAGATACTGTAAGCGCGGGCGCTAAACTTTTTTGTGGGCGGGGCCTCGTTAAACGACAGGGGTGGCGTGGGAACTTTCAGGTTTGACGCGCTGTGCGTGTAAATAATTACCGTTTCCGGCAGATATTTTCAACCACAATGAATTACAAACAACATCCTTCCTAGCATATTGTTCATAATTGCCACACCTGGAAGATATCAACAGTGTAATTGCAACTGCGCAAACTGTCTCACTTTATGTCTTAATGAAAAGCCTCGAACGCATTTATCATTTTAGGATTGTCTCAATCAAAAAAGTCGTATCACAGTACTACACGAAGACTATTGCATTAGTACAGTCTGCACAGGATAGCTGCAATGAAAAGAGATTACAAAATACCATCTACATTCTTGACATATTTGTTCTAATATAGCATTAATGCGCATTTATAACTATTGTAAGTCTACTACGGTCGTTCGTCTAAAAATATCGCTAGTCCTAGTACCAAACTCATTCTCTTCAAAATGAGCGCCAAAAACTGTAACCAGCATTAAAAAAAATGAAAATATTAATAAAATAAGAAATGACACAATGGTCACTAATCTTGCCTCCTGTAAAAGAAAATTCGATATGAAAGAGTTCGGATGACTCCGGAAGCTTCGAAGATCTCTTTAACATCGAGGTTAAATCTTCTCATGGCTTTATTCAAAAGAAAAGATTACACAGAGTGAGTCAACGAAATAGTGATGACTAATATAACAATTTGAAAACTCCTACATATAAATTAAAACTACGAAAAATTAATATACGTTTATCTGCGATCGTTCTCACAACAGGTATTCTTTGAAGAGTCTCTATATTTATTGCGGTCTCCTCCTGACCTCCAATATGACTCTGGGTACAGATGATTGGATCACTTCACGCTGCGTCGCCTGAGAGTTCATAATTCTTCCCTCCACAAACCGTTTGTCTAGGCCATCGATTACTAATCATACATTATTATAATAACCATTTATCCATTGCTGATTGACCATCTTATAGCCTATAGGGTATAATAAGTTATACCTGGAAAACTGCCCGTTGATTGATGTATTGAATGAAGTCAGAAGGACACCCTGACAATCCGAAGTAGTATCCCTTTGCTGCGATTAGGCTGAAATAAAACATGCAGCATCTACCCCTTGTTCGAATTCAATTCCCTCCTGAACCTGCTAGAAGGACGTTATTTCAAATGTATGCTGTAAACACTAAGAATATGGTTTTGAAAAAGAGTTACGCGATGCCGTTGTGATTGAGAGTAAGAAGAGAATCATGAAGGGATTGATAGTCATCTGCATTGTAGATTGTCTCTGATGACAGTATCACATCAATACTAAAAGGATGCGATAAACGGAAAGGAAGAAGTGAATACCTCTCAGAAGGAATCATCTTTGGAATCTCTTCCCATGGTCCAGAAATGAATGAAACACTGTGAGCGTCACAATCGATTCCATTCAATGAAAGATTTCCTCGTGTGAAACATTCGAGAACTGATGAGTTCTTAATTACATGAAATAATCACTAATACAAAACAACGATGCTCTAAACACATTCATGCCAGAATTCCCTCTTGTAATAATAGAGATCAAGCAAAAGAAGAAGAAAAAACATACAAAGTCTTGCATAACAGCAGATGAGGATCCATTCCGAAGGGCTACAATAGTAGGCAGGCCAGCACCACAACCCAACTGCAATCATACCACAACTACTGTATCTCTTGGAATACAGTATTAAAGAAGCACACCTCAAGTACACTTTTCCCCCTGACAATCTCTGGATTCTCTTCGATAAGATTAGCCAGATCAAGGGAACATTCCCATACCTGAAGGGAGAGAATGATGTATAGTGAATAGTTGCATCCCACCTTGAAACCGCCCTCATACACATGGGTAGTCAGATCGGATCTCTCGAGATTACTCAGGGACGGATCGTCTGATAGGCCCGCAGTAGCTAATCTGTTGTCAACCTCGGCCTAAGATTACGGTAAACACAATCAAACATACAAGAGTCACCTGGCTTAGATATAATAATTCCGTCCCCGTCTTCAACTTGGCCGTAAGAGTGGAAGTCATTCTATGATTCCTACTTGATAATACTTCAGAACACATGGAAGATATCAACAGTGTAATTGCAACTGTTCCAACTGTCTCACTTTATGTCTTAATGAAAAGCCTTGAACTCATTTATCACTTTAGGTTTGTCTCAATCAAAAAAGTTGTATCACAGTACTACACGAAGACTATTGCATTAGTACAGTCTGCACAGGATAGCTGCAATGAAAAGAGATTACAAAATACCATCCGCACTCTCGACAGATAAATGTTATATATTAGAATAAATAACAATTGTAAGTCTACCACCGTCATTCGTCTACAGATAACAACAGTAAATATCGTTACGATATTATCGTAATCTGTTAATTTTCTCTATAAAGTTATGTACAATACAACTATATAATATGCATGGTACACAATAAAAAATGTTCGTAAATCCTAGCTTGTTCTCGAAAGAGAACAATTCTATTCACAGGGAAGTGCATTTGATATGCCCTAAGTGATGACAAGAATGAAATAGAAATGAAGGCAATTGGATACATGACACACGTAAGATTATTCTCAATGTCTTCCATGGGAGACACTTCCCATTCCACTCAACCATGCACTTGTTCTATTCTCTTCCTTTGCAATGACTGAGTCCAATTGAGGACGACTAAACTTCGCAACTGTTCCAATCACTCGAGCAAGAGTCTGCAATCAACACTGTATACAGTATCTCCCTCTCATACAACCCACCACAATCTCCTTTCCCAGAGTTTCCCGCTCATTCATGTATTGGAAAAGTACATTGCGTAGATACTGTAATGACATTCATTTAGTCAATTGTGAGTTGTTAACAACGACATACCTCTGCCTCTGTTGGCTCTGCAAAGTTGAGTCCCTCATAGTGATCAACACTATTCTTCTTTTTCTGAACAATCTAATTCCTTTCAGTCATTCATTCCATTTCCCTTACCACACTTTCCTTTCCTCCCTGTAGTCCCTTCTGTAGTCTTTCCTTTTCTTCTCTCAATTGAACTACTTCCTTCTTTGCTACTTCCAATTGTTCCCTTAGTTCTCTTACTTCTTCTGCCATCTAAAACCAATTCATTCCATCATTCATTCATCTTTCCATTCTAACCACTGAATCTCCATCCATCCTTCCACTTCCTAATTCTCCCATATTCTTCTTTTCTTCCATTGTCTCTCCTTCACTAGTCTGCCATTCCTCCAGTCCCTATAAGTTCATCTTCTCTTCATATCTCTCTATTCTCTCACCTTAATCCTTTCTTTGGCCTCATCCAATTCCTTCTGTTTCTCAGTCAATTCTCCATACAATTGTTTCACTTCCTTCTGTAGTTCCCTCACAATCTTCTGTCTATCTCCATCTTCTTTCACTTTCTTCACTTCTTCTTCCTTCAGTGATTCCATTGCAGACACCTGTAGTCGACATGTACAATACAGTAGTATACCTCATAATGTACCTTATGTTGAGCTTCCATCAATTGTGTCTTGATTGTCTCCACTTCCTCCTTCAATGACCTTTTCTCGTCTTCCTTCTCTTCCAATCGAGACAAGACCTTAGATGACATCATCTTCCAAATGACCATTCTTCCCTTCACTCACCTTATCCCTTTCATCTTCTGTCTGTACGAGTCTCTGTCCCATCTTCGCTATCTCCATCTTTCCCCCATCCACTTCGTTTTCCAATGATCGAATGCCTGCACGCAATTCATCCACCTGAGAGTGATTATTCATATCTGCTTCTTCTATTGGTTACGGTAAGTGCCCAATCAAGTCTGACAGGGAATACCACAGTAAGTCATGGGCATACATGCTATAAAATCACGATACCACCATGAAAAAATTAGTGGGGCCACCCTGCAGAGCGAAAATGGATATTTCTTCGCACTATAATATATTTTCGTTGTCAGCAGACTGAAAATCAATGCGACCGCCCAGCAGGAACTTCTCCAGGTACGAACCCTGTCCATGATCATGAATACCTGTAGTAGTAGTTCAGCCTTGGCAGCTGCCACCTCAGCTTCCGTAGCTTGTTTTGCCTTCTCCACTTTGGATTCTCCTTTCCTTATTGTCGATTCCAATTCATCTTGATGAGCCTGTAATACAATAAATGATAGACTGAATGGAATGATTGACCAACCTTCTCTTTCCTTTCTCCTTCTTCTCTTTTCTCTTCTTTGAATAATTCCAATTCCTTTTTCAGTCTTTCACACTCCTCCATTCCTTTCTTTCCTTCCTTCACTTTCTCTCTCAGAGCCTCTATTTTACTTCGTGTATTCTCCAATGCAGTCGCATACTGTTCTCTGAACATTTCATATCTTAACAATGAGTATACAGGAAAATAAGAACAACCTCCTTTTCTCTTCCTCTTCCTTCTCTCGCTTCTTCTCTTCTTCAATCTTCTCAATATGTTGATTGAGTCTTTTCTCCACTTCACTTCCTCTCATCTCTTCATCAACCAATTTCTGCTCCGCAATGATTAGAGATGCCTCAAAGCAAATTCAGCAAATATCGATTGAAGTATACTGTAACTTGCCTTGAGAGTATCCAATTGTTCTTGTGCTGCAGCAGTTTTGGCCAAAGCTTCGTCCGCCTCTGCTCTCAATTCAGCTATCGCCCTCTCCTGCAACCAACACTTCCAATCATGTGACAAACAATCAATACAATAGCGTTAATCCCCATCCCTTCACGATAACAACGATTACGGTAGATACTCTTGCCTTTGCAATGAACTCCTTTCTCAGTCGTTCATTGAGAGCATCTGCCTCCTCTAAACGTCTCACTGCATCCTATAATTTTGAAATCTCATTTAATCATTCAAAACTGTCATCAAACTCCAAAATATTCGAATAAATTACAATGCAGTAGCGTTTAGTGGAGGGATTAACAAGTATTACGATAAGGATTCCAAGATGACAAATAGGACAAAGACAATACTCCACATAGACGGGACACAAAAATCTATTTCTCTTCTCACAATATCTTACCTCTTCTCCACTTCTCTTCTTTCCTTCTTCTTCCCTCTTCCTCTTCTCCTCCTTCAATTCCTTCTCCAATTCTCTTCTCTGCTCTTCAGTCTCCCTTACTGCTTCAATCAAATCAGACGATCGCGTCTGAATTCACTTGCTACAGTAAACTCGACAGGAAAGAGTTTACAGTAACCATCTCACCTCAAAGTCTGATGCTCTCTGTTCTAGAACGATCTTCTCTCTGTCAGCAGCATTCAATTCCTTTTCGTATTGGACAACCTAGAAGAAATTCGATTGAATGAGAATGAAACAATCAAGCCCTTACCTTCTCCTCAGCCTTCTTCTCATTCTCTTTAGCTGTATTTAATTGTACAGTAAGTGATTGAATGATGGAAGATGTCTCATTCATTTCAGTTTGTAGAGATGAAAGAGTGCAAGTGAGGGACGATATCTTCTCTTCTGTCTCTATTCTCTTCTCTTCATTCTCTCTTTCCAATCCTTCCAATCGTTCATTCACTTCCTTCTTCTCTTCTCTCACTGTTTGTAGTTCCTTTGTCAATTCAGTCATCTCAACATCATTCATTAGTCTACTTCACACTAACTACAGTATACCTTGGTTTCATTCTGCATTCCCCCTTCTTTGAGACTCTCCTTCAATTGTTGCAACACCCTTTCATTCTCTTCCACTTCCCTTCTCGCTTTCTCCAAATTCTTCTCAATTGTCTCCTGAATAAGAGTTCCTTTCATTCCCTCCTTCCCATTCTCATCGTACCTTTTCCTTCCTCATTCCGTCTCTTTCCCTTTCAGCCTCCTCTCTTTTCGATGTTTCTGCTGCCACTTCACATCTAAATTCAATTCCTCCGTCAAAATAATAAAAGAGTATCCTTACCTCAACTTTTCAGTCTCTCCCATACTAGAATCGTGGTTATCCTCTAACACTTGCTGCAGATCCCGTAACTGCAATCACTTGAGTTAAAACTACAACCTACAAGAGTACTGAATACCGATTTCGATATCTCTGCCAGTTCTCCCTCCAGTCTTGCCCTCGTCTCTTCTGCCCTAATTGCATCTTCCTTCTGTGCACTCAGAACTGATTCCAATTGAGAGATTCCACTCTGACACTTTCATCTTCAATTAACAGTCCATTCTCTTTCCTCACCTTTTCCTTATTGTATTCCTCTTCCAATACATTCTTCTCCTTCTTCAATCTCTCCAGTTCATCCACTGCATCAGTCAGTTGTCCACGCAATTTCTACAATACAAAATATAAATGGAGAATGTAAGACTTCCATCTCACCACAATCTCTTCATCATCTCTCCTTTTAATCGGAACAGTACCTACAGTACTCACTTCTTCCTTCACTATGGGAGTCTCTTCGAATGCAATTAGAGTCTCATCATCAATTACTGAAGAATCATATCCATAGGAATTGACATCAAGTCTTTACCAGATGAAGTAGATTGTGTTGTCATTGTCCTCTCTTCTTCTTCTCTCTTCTTCTCTTCTTCCCTTGTCATTCGTTCCTCTTCCATTATCCTTCGATCCTCTTCAATTCCCTCATTCATTCCCATTATCTCATCTGTCCCCACCTTGTAATTGTCTCTCAGCCTTCTCCGCCCTTTTCTCAATCTCCATTAGTCGACACTCTGCAGCGTTGCGAGATTCCACGGCCTCCTGCAATGAACTGCTTGATGATCAAGATTACGGTAACTGGGCCAATCGCAAACTGATCTCAATGTTCACCTCGAGTTGTTGTCTCAGATGTTCGTGCATGGCAGACAATTCACGGGCAGAAGCCAGTTCAGCCTCAAAAGGAACAGAATGAAAGTCGAATAGAAGGGGAAAGACCTCAAGATTCTCCTTTTCATCTTCCATTCTCTTCACAATTCCATTTCTCTCCTCCAACATTCCTCGTAGTTCATTCAATTCCTTCTCCAAGTCAACACAAACAGCAACTGATCTGAATGACAATCCTTCAATGCAACACTTCATTCCCTTGCATAAAAGAGGTAATCATTTGTCAACACTAATCCCCAAACGGGCCATTCGGTCCATACAAAACAACACTCGAATCGATGAATGGCAACAGAGAAGGAACAGAAAAGAAGATTGGAGGGAAAGACTCGAGGTACTTCTGTCCTCAATGGCATGGAAGGAAGAGAATGAGAGATGAGACTAATTGAGAGATGAAGAAGTACAAATGACCAGTCTGCAGTAGTCACTCTTATGATGCAGTACCAAAGTTGAGTGAGGAAGAGAAGAGAAGAGAACAAGCTACGAAAGGAAGAAGAGAAGAGATTTCTTCCCTTCAGAGAGAAAGGAATCAAGTCCCAAGCGCAAATGAGATTCTTAATACAACATCCACGAGAATGGACTCATTTTCAAGTCTTGTTACATTAGAGAAGAGGGGGGAAATGATCAGACAAGAAGAGAAAGATAGGAAAGGGAAGTTGGACACAAAAGTGGAATAGAGTCAAAACAAGAAGAAGAGAGAAGGAATACGATGCAATATCCATAAGAGGACTGACATCTGGACAATCAAGGAAGAGGCTTTTCCCCCTTCACTCTCTCTCTCTACTCTTCACTCACTATCTCATCTCAATCTCGTGTTTCTTCTTCAATTAGAGTCTCATCATGACAATCAAGGAAGAAGGCAATTGACAATGACAACAGAGTCACATTACAATCACACTATTAGTTGGTCGTAGTTTCAACCAACTACGGGCGTTAGAGAAAAGAGAAGATATAAACGAAAATAAGAGTTAAATAAAATAATAAAGGCGCCAATACATGAAGGAACAACATTCTACCAACCGCACATCTCAGATGCACGCGGCGAAAATGAAACCGGGTGATATGCAAATGCGAGATGATCTTTGCAAATGGAAGAGTGAACGAGGATGAAGTATGCAAATGAATAGAGACATACCTGGCCTCACTCTCTTCTCCTCTACTCATCTCAATTGCAAGTGAATCTCGTAATTGCATTGTCTCCTCATTCAACTTATGCAACTCCACTCGAATCGACTCCAATTCCTGAATGGAATAACATGAGAATGGGGGAGGGTGGATAGTTGTACCTTCTGTTTCACAGCAGTCAATTCCTCTCGTTCAGAAACAACTCCTCGCAATACTTCCATTTCCAATAGTAGATTGTTCTGAGGATATACTTGATGTGGACAGTGAAACAATCTCTCTCACATTCTCAGCTTCTTTCTTCTCTATATCATTGGTCGTTTCCTTCTGTATTTCGTGTAGTCTCTTTTCTGTCTCTTCAACTGTCACTCTAAGACCATCCGACTCTGCACGAAGCAATTCACATCTAAATATAATTGTACATTCACAATTGAAATGGAATCAAGAGTGAGCTGACTGAATACAACTTCTTCTTACCTATCATGGAGTCCTCTCAGTTGAGTCTCTGCTTGTTCACGTCCATTCATAACTATTTCCTCGTGTTCCTCAATACAGATAATCCAAATGAAACTACAGTAACCTTCTCACCTTAATCAGATCAGCAACCTCCGTCTTATGCTTCGCCAGTTGATTGTCAATCACTTCCTCCAACACTCGTACCTTGAATGACAATTTACACATGGTACATTCCCTTCTATTCTCACTTGATTCAGTCCCTTTTCCTTCTCCTCTTTCAACTTCTCTTCCAATTCTCTCACATCTGCAGCCAATTCTTCCTTCTCTTCATCCGATCTGATCCATTCTATTCCTTGAATAACATTTGAATGTCCTTACTTGTTCTTTTCTTGATTTGTTTCCTCCTCTATTCGTTCCTTCTTTGTCTTCTCCAGTTCTTCTTTCTGTATTCATCCATTCTTCCCCCTTTCCTCTCTCCTCCACTTACCATCTTCAATACTTCCTTTTCCTTCTCTGCTTGTACTTCCTTCACTCTCTCATCACATGCCTCACTTAGTGATCGCTTCTCCTTCTACACATACTTGTTACCGTAACCAACCACCAGCAAAAGTTGAATATGATACCTCAAATACTTTTCTCAGTTCTTCCCTCTTCGATTCCTCCTCCAATAGAACTGCCTTTAATGTGTACAATTGTCATGAGTCTATCTGTGTGTGATGTACCTTGACTCCTTGAGCCTTTGCTTCACTCAACATCTCAATCATATCTCCCTTCTCTCTTTCCAATGCTTCGATTGATGTCTTTAACTCATCCACCTAAACGACCCATTCAATACATTCCATCTACTAGACATTTCACCTTCTTCTGCCATCGTTCATTTGCCTGTCCATCTTGAATCTCCAAAGTTCGACATTTGCTTCGTAGTCCATCAATCTAGAGTAACCATGACTGTTAGTGTCTTCCTCTTCCCTCACCTCTCTATCCTTTCCATCCAATGCTACATGCATATCAGCCTTGACAGTAGCAATAGTAATGGCTGCATCTTGTTCAGCCTTGTTCAACCTCTCTGTCCATTCTTCTTCCGACTTAAATCCCTACTCATTAATCACTCCTTCAATCAATACTCACCTTCTCAAATCGTTCCTTCCACTCTGCAGCAACTCGATTAGCAACCAATTCAGACAGAGCTTGCTGAAATTTTCACCAATATCAAAATGGATCATGTCTCCAATTGGATCCAAGTACTGTCAATGTGTACAAACCTCAGCATTTCCCTCTCCCAATCCCTTTTTGAGTGTGTCCCTCTCCTCAGTCAGTAGTACAATCTCCTTTCTTCCCTTTGTGATTTCTCCCTTTGCCTTCTCTAACAATTCCTCATATTTCGCTGCACGTGCCTCCGTCTACAACATTTGATATGAGGAGAAATCATCAATCCGAATCTACCTCTGTACTATCCTGTTTAGTTGCCATTTCAGCCAAACGCTCACTCAACGCTCTCTTGTCCTGAATGAAAGACTCGACTACTGTAACTCCTAAAAGTCAAACCTCTTTGAGCTTCCTTATCCTTCCAATTGCCTTGTCCTGACTTTGTTGAAGAATTGTCTAAAGTGAGCGATGATTGAATGAACAGACATTCATTCTCACCCGGCATTTGTTATTCTCAGTAACAACTTGATTGTACTTCTTCACGATGTCAACATATCGATTCTTGTAGCCCTATACGAATGAAAATAAAAATGACTG
Organism: Diplogasteroides magnus; assembly: GCA_014805445.1. Taxonomy (NCBI): domain Eukaryota; kingdom Metazoa; phylum Nematoda; class Chromadorea; order Rhabditida; family Diplogasteroididae; genus Diplogasteroides; species Diplogasteroides magnus. The sequence goes on from JACMIF010000833.1 coordinate 20,485, forward strand.
TATCACAAATGACAGATAAGATAACTACAGTAATCTAACTTGTTCTCTGGGTGTCCTTTGGACGAATGTTCCACTCGTCTCGCCATCAGTTATTGATTCCATGTCAGAGTCAATAGTATCCAAGAAAGCAGATGATCCTGTTAGACCAGGAACCGAGGCAAAAAGGGCAGAAAGGGAACTGAACGAAACAAGGTAATAGGATTGACAAAGGACAGACTAACCTCTCATTACTGTGTGTTGATCCTCCAGAATCTCTTCTCTGTCTCGTTCCAGGAAGATCCAATCCCAATAGATCAGCCTCTGTCACTTCTTCCATGAGGGCATTTCCAACCTGACCACAAAGTAGTTCCATACACTCTCATAGAAGAACTTACAGAGTAGTTCAGACTTCCTCCCTGTCCCGAATCATTTGGATTGAAGAATTTACGGGAAACAGTGCTACCTGCATCACTTCCAGCATCACTCTGATAGAACATTCATAGTGAATAAAGTGACAATGAAACAAACTCCAGCTGCAGAACCAATCTCTCTGAATTGTTGAGAGATCTGCTCACTGTATTGTGATACTGTAGACTGAACGTTTGTCTGCAACTTCTTGGCCCCATCCTCCAACTTCGATTTAAGGCCCTTAAACATCCTCCTGGTTCAGGAGGGAGAGTTCCTACAACGAAAACCTGAACCAGAATGTGCTTGAAAGGCTACTTTCTTGAGATTTGAAAGGAACTGGAGGTATGGAACCGTTCATACGGTATGCTGATCATTAAGACTTCTTTGAACATTATTATTCCTTTATTTACACAGTAATGATAACAACAAGATGGAACCCGTGATGGAACTTAAACAAATAACAAAACAATTACTCCTAATAGAACAAAAAGAATTTATTTCCCAATCTGTTCCTTCTCATCGAACTTCCTCTTCTTATTCACTGGTTCGTTGTCACCTCCTAAAAATATGAATGCAAACAGAAAGTAATACTTATTCTTAGAGAATCTATAACTGACCGGAATATTACCTGCAGCGGCCGGTGGCTTTTTCTGCTTTAACTTCGCATTTGGAACTTCAAGCCATTTTTTTCCGTCGATCATGTCCAATGTAGATCTGAAAACCAATATGTGAAATAATTATACAGGCTCGATACCGTACAGGGACAATTCGCACATATCAAGGACATTAGCAACTGTCTTCTGCAGAGATCTCCGGCCGACGCTCCGAACTGAGCTGAAACTCATCCCATATTAGAACATTTCCACATCAGAACGACCTACATGAGCAAAATATTCCCTTCCCGCTTCAGTTCCCGAACTGCATTACTTCGTTTTGGTTCTTTGTCCACTGAGAGAGCAGAACAGACTATTTTAGCTCTTTCCTCGCTTTCCAAGTCCAGCCTCACCTCACTCAAACATTTCATAAATCATAAATTTTAGCAAGAGCAAGTACAACTCATCACGAAAGAAATGACACGTGGAAATTTGCTCACACTGAATGCTTCAATTCCAGCTCCTGTGGGGCTTCATCACCAGAACTGGGTTCTACATCGCTCATATCTGATCTAAAAGCACACAAACAACTGAAAATTCACACTTCTAAAACATTATGGACCCTAATTTGTCAATTTTTGCGACAATGCAAAACACATAAGAAACTTGGCAAAAAGCCAATTCTGGCTGGCAATTAGCCAAAATTTTGATGTGTAGGTCAGGCAGAATCAAACTACTGTAGCGCGGGAAATATATGAGTTTGGCGCTCTGCCAAAATTTTAAAGAATTTTGAAATCGCTGGTCGAGATCGATCTTCATAGGCTTTTCCAAGCTTTATTAACTCTTTTGCATTTCATTTACCAGTTTAATTTAGACTGGCTGGTTCGTACCTCTGGTGTGTATATTGTTAACACTTTAGTTTCCTCCAAAATAGTGGGAGGTATTTCATTAACTAACTGTGAACAAGCTCTTCAGTAAAATCTGTTTTCCAGGTTTATGGCAGACGAAGTGATGAATATGGAGGAGGACGAGGAAGTGAAGCAGGAGGAAGTCGAGGATGAAAGTAACGACAGTGACAAGAAGGACGGTACGTGCACATCTCGGCTATTCTGGGGTCCCGGGGATACGCGCAGTATACTGCGTTGTACGAGTTTCTTGATGTTTTATTTTCAGAAATAGAAGAACCTAAGTTTGAGCAAGACTCATTCCGTAGATTCGAGATTCTTCTGCAAAAGACAGCAAACTTCTCTCATTGTCTGTCTACCGGAGATGCGGCCGAACGTAAGTATTTGAAATTGGCGTCATGTGTGTGCACCGTCGTTGTATTGATTGGTTGTCTTTTTCAGCATCGAGCACTCCTGGTGGAGCAGCTAAGAAGAGGGGAAGAGGAAGGCCTCCTAAAGGATCCGTTGTTACTACTCCTGGTCCTGGTCTTATTGGAGATCACAGACACAGAAAGACTGAAAAGGAAGAAGATGAGGTATATATTCTGTCCATTGTTTATTCTATTCCTTATTTTGTAATTGCAGGAAATGCTGGCTCAAAACGAAAAAAACACAAGCGCGTACATTTTCGATAAGAGTCCTTCATACATCAAGGTTTGTTCATATGACATGGTAGATAATAAAGGGTATCCATGGAAATGAAACCGTTTATATAATATTTAATTATAATGGCTTTTTCGTTGTAAAATCATTTAGTTTAGAACGGAGAACTGCGAGACTATCAAGTTCGCGGTCTCAATTGGCTAATTTCTCTGCAACAAAACGGAATCAACGGAATTCTGGCTGACGAAATGGTTAAAGAAAGGATGTATATGCTAATAATTATGTCATTTTCAGGGTCTTGGAAAAACACTGCAGACGATATCGCTCCTGGGATACATGAAGCACTACAGAAACCAAGTACAGAAACGTTTCGTTTGCATTTCGTGCCCCTGCGTTGTTGAACACGAATCTATGGCATAGCGTTCGTATTACAGGCTTCGCCTCATTTGATCATTGTTCCGAAGTCTACACTGCAGAATTGGATGAATGAATTCAAGAAGTGGTGTCCAAGTATTCAAGCAGTTTGTTTGATTGGAACTCAGGAAGACAGAGTGAGAATGTACAAATCATTCCATTTACACGAATATTATTGTAGGATGCGATCATCAGAGAGCACATTCTTCCACAGAAGTTTGATTGTATCGTTACATCGTTAGTTTCTTTCTCTTGATTTGTATGTCAATGATCATCGTAGATACGAGATGATTCTAAAGGAGAAGAGCACATTGAAGAAGTTTGTGTGGAAGTACATAATAATCGACGAAGCTCATAGGATCAAGAACGAGAAGAGCAAAGTGAGTCTTGTCATATCTATAGAAAGTACATCTTCAATTCAGTTGTCAGAATTTGTTCGAGAATTCAAGTCAAAGAATCGTCTTCTTCTCACAGGAACTCCTCTTCAGGTCTTTAATTCATTAATATGTATTGTGTTATAGCTGTACTTTTCAGAACAATTTGCACGAATTATGGGCCCTTCTGAACTTCCTCCTTCCTGATATGTTCGCCTCTTCTGATGACTTCGATTCTTGGTTCTCAACGAATGAGATGTTGGGCAATACGGATCTCGTTGGCAGACTTCATCAGGTCAATATTGTGTTACAGTTGAAGGAATTATAACGTACTATTACAGGTTCTTCAACCATTCCTTCTTCGTCGTATCAAGTCGGATGTGGAGAAGAGTCTATTACCCAAGAAGGAAGTCAAGGTAGAATCAATCCATTCTTTCCCATTCACAATGTCTCATTGACAGGTGTATGTTGGACTGTCTAAGATGCAGAGAGAATGGTACACGAAGATTCTGATGAAAGATATTGATCTTCTCAACTCAACAGGAAAGGGAACAGAGAAATGCAGGTGGGAATAGAATGAATATCTCTCTCAACACACATTCTCTCTTTCAGACTACAGAACATTCTGATGCATCTTCGTAAGTGTTCGTGTCATCCATATCTCTTCGATGGAGCTGAACCTGGTCCTCCCTATACCACGGATGAACATCTTATCAACAACAGTGGGAAGATGGTTGTCCTGGATAAGATGCTTCCCAGACTTCAGGCAGATGGTATGCACTGCTTTCCTCGTTTGTTGATAAGGCTATTCTGATTGAGGTTCTCGTGTATTGATCTTCTCTCAATTCTCGCGTCAGTTGGATCTTCTTGAGGACTACTGTTGGTATGTCAAATAGTATTGATTAGTGATATGATGTTTGCTTTGCAGGTTCCGTCGCTATAATTACTGTCGTCTGGATGGACAGACTCCTCATGAGGAAAGAACAGCTAGTATAGAGGAATTCAACAGGTTGGACACTGAAGGGTCAATAGTACAAGATTGGTTGTTACAGAGAAGGATCGGAGAAGTTCATCTTCATGTTGACTACTCGAGCGGGTGGACTGGGCATCAATCTGGCAACTGCAGATATTGTCATTCTCTATGACAGTGATTGGAATCCACAATGTGATCTACAAGCAATGGATCGTGCCCATCGAATTGGACAAAAGAAACAAGTGAGGAGATGATGGCAATAGTATCTTTCACTCGAATACATGTTAAGGTACGTGTATTCCGTCTGATCACAGAGAATACAGTGGAAGAGAGAATGATTGAGAGGGCAGAGGTTTGTATTCTTGTATCTGTTCACACTTATCAAGAGAGACTATCCAGGTGAAGCTTCGTCTTGACTCTATGGTCATCCAACAGGGAAGATTGGCTGAGGCTGCGAAGACACTTGGAAAGGATGACATGCTGGAAATGATTAGACATGGAGCTGATCAGGTACGGGATGGAATGTTAACTGGTACTTGTTCACTTATTGCATGATGATTACTTGTAGGTGTTTGCTGGAAAGGATTCGACAGTGACTGATGAGGACATTGACTCCATTCTAAAGAAGGCAGAAGAGAGAACAGAGGAGATGAATCAGAAATTGGCTGGAATGGGAGAAGGAGGACTCAGGTTGACAAATCTCATTTAATGTTAATCATTTCTCTATTTTTCAGGAGTTTCACAATTGACACAAATCAAGATGGAGGAGATTACACTGTGTACAACTTTGAGGTAATATTCAATCATTCAGGCTAAAGAGAAGAGTATTGTTGAGGGTGTTGACTATCGTGGAAAGGCTAAAGATGGAGGAGTGGGAAAGTTCTGGATTGAACCACCAAAGAGAGAAAGGAAGGCAAACTATCAGGTACTGAGATGACAATGCTTTTGAAACAATTAGTGGTAGGAAATGTAATATTTGATAAGTATATATTATTTTATTTGCCGTTGTTTAGGTGGATTTATATTTCCGTGATGCAATGCGTGGTACGAGTGGAAGTGGAGAAGGAAAGGCAGCTAAGGCCCCTCGTCCCAAGTTGCCCCCTGTATTCGACTTCCAATTCTATCCCACAAGGTATGTAGTCCTTCTGATTCGATTGATATCAACCAAATAATTACAGACTATTCGAAATCTTTGACAAGGAAATCTACTACCATCGAAAGCAGATTGGATGGAAGGTATGCAAGGTTTATACACACAAGTAGCTACCGTATTCAATATTCAAGTCATATTCGACGGACTATGAATGAATGGGGATGTAAGGATGAATAGATCAGTCTACAATGGGTAAATTGTATGGAGCGGGAGATTGTATGGGAGAATCACTCTCATCCAACATTCCAATATCTCCATTAATCTTGGGTGCAATATCGACTTCCTCCTCAAGATCAGAATCCGATCCCCAAGGACTGTCCGATTTCCTCTGAAAGAGATATCAATGGAAGTATTCAATGGGGGAAGATCACTTGCCACTGATTCATCCAATAGATCATTAGGAAATCGAACGAGTTGAGGTTTCTTTGTAGGATCATGAATAGGGAAGATGAGATATTGAGTAGTTGTATAATGAGTTGTGTCATCAAGTGAACACATACTGAAGAATAGGATGATTGTTGGTAGATAGTTTCCTCTACCTCATCCTTCTATCAAATGGAGATGAGAGTGAAGTATTGATTGATGGGGAAGCTTCACTCGACACAAAACCACTTCCACTTTCACGTTCCACCTGACACTGAGCTAATTCATATTCTCAAAACCTTTTCTCCACCTATGCAAGAATGAGTAGATGACAGCTACCGTATCTCATTCTCTTTGCTTGTTTATATATTCATTTGATCTATTCTAATCCCCAATCTCGTATGACATCTCAATCACTGGCCGATTCTATCTAATGCGACAAATCATCTCATGCTTATCGTTCTCATCAAAATGAAGTGGTGTGAGCTCATATGTCACTATTCACTCTGTCATTCTTCAATGTTGACATGTAGTGGATGAGCAATAGAGACTTACTTTGATAGGGGACAAAGGTGATCGAGTACACTTCATTGATGTTCCTCTTCTATCAGGAATACTCCCTATTCCATTTGTCTTGATCAATGGAGGGATTATCACTTTCTTGCAATTCCTTGTAGCTTCACTCAGACTTGTCATACTATGTGATAGTCTCATTCTAGTGGATGAATTGGTTGTAGCAGTAGTTGTAGTTGTTGTATTGTCTCCACCCTTTCCATGTGATGATATCTCACTGTCTTCTCTACGATAACGAGGTGGAATGGGACCTGATGGAATGAGATCAAAGTATTCCATCACATATGTCCCACTTTTACTTCTTGTTCCTCTGACACTCTGATGGGGCGAATGTCCATATCTGCCTGGAGTGGCTGGTCTGCGGTACTTGGACGATGAACTGTCAATCGATAGTTGCTTATCAGTCCTGAATTAGATTACTGTATCTGGGTGTGTAATAAGATACACCTCTTGGATGGTCTGACTTGTTCCACAATCAATTCCTCTTCATCTCCATCCATCAAACTACTATTAGTGAGATGAAATGGTCGAGTGGCTCGTGCTATCCTTGTTTTCACATGAGACATGCTCTTATAGTGGTCGAGTCGATCGTACACAATGGCGATTCGGTATCCCTGTACAAGTTGTATAGATGATGCGAGAACGAGGTCATTCCACCTCATAGAGTACATCCTGAAGTAGACTGTAGTCTATCTCTGTTGGATCTGCCACATGTTGTTCTTGTTCAGCCAATGCAGCCAGTTCTCTTTTGACTGAAGGTGAACGAACGACAGTTCCATTGATGTTCACTCTGAATAGTCTACACTCGTTTTCCTCAATGAAGCTATCATACACGATATGTTTCCTGATTCGAGAATGTGCAGTGATGACGAGTTTAGTACGAGGAGGTCTTAGCATGACAATGGGAGTCATGAGATGCCATGCATACTGTAGGGCGAGGAGACATGGACGGTCAGCCAGAGTGTACTCATTGACAAAGAAGAGAAGACATCTATATGAAGGAGTCTTATGAAGAAGGACATATCACTGTACTCTGAATTGACCAGAAGACTCCTGTTATGGAGACTGAATTCTCCTCCATTACACGCAACGAAGTATTCTGGTGTAAGATCAGTAATGATGTTATTGAGTGATCTGATTGGGTTTGTTATGATGGAATGAAGTCATTCTCACCCATTATGCCATCTCTTGGGAACGAATCCACATACGAATACCGAGGGTGTGTGTGGTCGAATGACTGAGTTGGCTGGAGTGGTCAGACTCTCATCACTGCTATTAGAGGACATGATTTCCTGGCGAAAAATATCGTACTTAATGATTTTTAGAAGACATTACTCACTTTGTAGAAGCTACCGTAGGACAGTGTAATAGTTATGGTAGTAGCAGCAGTAGAATATGCAGTAATTTTGTGTTGAGTGTCGGGAGGATTTGGCCATTCCAGGAGGAGAAGATCCTCCCGGATAAGAACACCTCACAATTATACTGATTGCTATATGATGATGAGACTGAAGAGGGAATGAGAATGGAGGGATGAAGAGAGGAATAGAAGTGAAGAAGAGAGAGTAGGAATGGACCCTCAGGGAAGTCAGGATCCATTCAATTGGATGTCCCTTCCCACTATCGTTACCATGACAACATAAAGAAGAAGATAAATGATGCTGATGACACCATAAGGGGGAATCTATTGGAAAGGGGACAATGAAAGAATGTATACATGATTAAGATGAGAATGAAATGATTACAGGCACCGAAGCCAACAGATTGTCCACCAAAAGAGGCAGACAAGAGACAAAAGGAGGAACAGAAGAAGATTGACAATGTAAGAGAGGATTCTTGATTGAAAGGCAATCAATGTTATTCTATTCAGTCGGATAAGTTGACGACAGCAGAAGAGGATGAAAGGGCAGAACTACTCACACAGGGACTATCCAATTGGAGTAAGAGGGACTTCTCTCAGTTTGTAAAGGCAAGTATACTTTACAATGTTAACCACTTGCTTATAAACATATTATTGTCCAATTATTCTTTTTACAGGCTAACGAGAAGTATGGACGTCAAGATATTGAGAGCATTGCCCGTGAGGTTGGAGAGTGTTCAATATGATGTTTTATTTGTTTGACTGGAACTTTATTCCCCATTTCAGGTTGAGACAAAGACCCGTTCGGAAGTTGAAGAGTATGCCCGTATCTTCTGGGATCGATTGGAGGATCTGTCGGATCATGAGAAGATTCTTGCACAGATTGAGAAGGTGAGACAATTAATACGATTCATTTGGTTACTGTATCTTGTAGGGAGAGACTCGTATTCAACGACGACAATCTGTCAGAAAGGCCTTGGAAGCCAAGATAGCAAAGTACAAGGTAATGAATAGAGAATGTTATCAATTGTAGATTGCATATTGTTGAGGCTCCATTCCATCAACTGAGAATAGCTTATGGTACGAACAAAGGAAAGACTTACACGGAAGAAGAGGATAGGTTGGAATAGAATGGTGGATGATCTCATATTGTAATGATTTGTAGATTCCTGATGTGTGAATTGAACAAATTGGGATTCGATCGAGAGACTGTATATGATGAATTGAGGTGAGAAAAGAAGGGAATAAGACAATTGATATGGACATTACAGACAATCAGTACGAATGGCTCCTCAATTCCGATTTGATTGGTTCATCAAGAGTAGAACTGCAATGGTGAGGGATACTGGTCATTTAGATGATCATTAAATGTATTGTAGGAACTACAACGTCGCTGTAACACACTGATTTCTTTGATAGAGAAGGAAATGGGAGAGATGATACTTGAGAAGGAGAAGAATGAGAAGGGAAAGGGAAGAAAGGTGAGGGATAACTACTCTATACTCACTAAATATTCAATCTGTATCTTCAGAGTACTGCCACAGAGAAAGAAAACGGAACTCCGGTTAGCAAGGTTCGATTTAAGAACTGAGGCAGTATAAAAGTCTTCATTTCCAGGCTGGAACTAAGCGAAAGGAGCCTGCTTCTGCTAGTCGCAGTGCTAAGAGATCGAAGTAAATGGGGGAAGAGCTGTCATTATGCTATATCTCAAATATCCACTTATCCACTGTACTAATACAATTTTCGTAACTTATTTGTTCTTGAAAATGATTGATTGAATTGTCGGTGAAAACGAAGCTATGAGCGTATTCCTAATGGATTCACTTTAATTGTACCCATCAAGATTTCTCGTCGTTCAGCTTTTTGTATCCGTTTTAAAGACGATGAATGATCTCGTACGTAGTCTATTGGATTTTATGTTCTACTGATTGCTTGTATTAAACTCTTTACAATTTTATATTCCTTGATTTGCTACTATTCATATGAAATTTGTGTAAAGGATTGTATCGATATTGGTGTAATCTTCGGTTGCAATGTGGTTACTTGTATCCACTCCCGTATCTGAATCTCACCGCGTGGTATATCACTGAAACGCGGGTATGGGTATTTCCCGGCCCCGGGGCCGGGGCCGGGAAATACCCATACCCCTGAAACGCGCGATCCTGTTCCGTATACAATTAGAAAGCCATGTCCTCTGTATCAACGGAGCATCAGGTGATGCACGCATCCCATCACTTTGACGCGCTGTCAGGACACCAGAATGTAAAGGAAACTCAAGAATATTAACTAGGGAATGTTTGATATTGACACTCTTTGATTCATTCATTTTTGAATGGGGTATCTATGAAAGTCAAAAGGTTGATACAAACGAAAGTTGTGGGTAACTTTCTTATGATTAGCAACCTCACCTTGGGTTCCAAAATCTGAAAATGCATTCTTTGCTCGTTGCCTTATAGGTCCCCTCGGGTGAATAATTTGGGGAACTCTTAGCGCGATTGTGCCTGCATGAAAACGCGATTACGATAAGAAATGATCAAACGTTTCTCTTTGATCTTTGCCGATTTTCCGTGATTTTGAAAATTAAACCCCCCCCCCGTTTATTTATATCTTAAAAACCATTGCAATTCTACGGAGTCAATGGGGGGGGGGGGGGGGATAAAAAAACAAATTGAAACAAT
>JACMIF010000834.1:0-12779 GCA_014805445.1 Diplogasteroides magnus
GAATACCAAAAAAACCGACTCCGGGCTCCACCCCCCCCCCCCCCAACAACAACAGAGAACGTAACAAACGAGGGAACACCAGAGTAATTGCCTTGCTCGTTAGATGAAGTAAGATGCAAGTAGGCAATCAACCGAATCAAGTGGAACAAGAAAAAGTAACATCCTCATGACAATCCGAGAATCCAACAAGTGGGAAAAGATGAGAGAGCGCGAGGGTCCAAATTATATTTGCCTCTCCTCGCAAGCATCGGAGAGGAATCTCCAGACAATATTGTCGAGATATTCAGAGGCTGAATTGCAGAATTGAGCCCTAAGGAAGAGCAACTAAGCTATTCCCCCCCCCATTTACATGGTTTTTGACATTTATAACACATGCTAAAAAATATCACTGTGAAATGAGTCGATGTCATTCAGTCTAATCTTTTAGAGTTGTCATTTTGCATGATAAATCGGTTATGCTCCACTGTTCCTATATATCGCAATTATATACTAGGGTTTCTAATTCGGGAGTAGAGTGCATTCATCTTTTGTCTGATTCACGAGGAGTGGTTGTATATTGCATGAATGAGACAACCGCTCCTCGAGAAACAGACAACAGACGAATGCACTCTGCTCCCGAATTAGAAACCCTATTATATACCTTTCGTGATGCATAACCTATCTCGCATACAAACTGACAACCCGAATATAGGTACTATTATGCATCCCAGCTGAACTGTTTCTCGGAATCTCATTTTCCTATAAGTCATCTGGGTGAACCATAGCTGAATCACGCCTGTGGGTCAGAGGAACGACGAAATAGTGCGAAAAATGAGAGATACACAGTCGGTCAAAAAATGTAACGTGTACACTGCATATAACAGTTCGGGCAGGATGCATATCACTTGAAGAACAGAAACATGAGATGAGAAACTTCAATTGCAGACCTGGTCTTCGGACATTGTCTCTCGTTTCCCAGTAAAGAAGAGCGGAGGTCTGAGTTTAGTGTTGCGACAGCGGGAAACAAGGGAGCGAGAGAGTACGGGAGGAGAAGAGACGCAGAGACAAAAGGCACTCCTTTTGTGCCGCGGAGAAGTAATTGGACAGAGAGTCGTTCAGATGATGAGCCATTATGTGTGTGCGGCGTGCGGCACACAAGAGGGATCCTCGTTTCTGCGAATTGGGAAAAGACAGAATGCACCATGCTACCGTATTCATCAAGCAGAAGACCATAAATCACAAAGGCGAGGGTGGAGGAGGCAAAGAGATAACGCAGCAACACGATCTCTTCTGGAAAGAAGAGCCTAGAATTAGAGCAGGGCGCGAGGTCTGATTCCATGCGGGATAAGGAAATGCACAAAAAGTGACAGGGTTGCTTAAGAAGTCGTCACATTCGATGGGGGGACACAAATGGCGGTCAAAATCAAGTGCTCCATGGACATTTGCGCCGTAATGGTGAAGTGGACCGATGCGCCGTTCCCGCGCCGTCATCACGAAGGCGATTATGTCCATTTCATCATTATAGCGCAAATGTCCATGGCGCAGTTGTCTTGCACTCCGAAAAATGACTGGAGGGGGACGTGAAGGAGGAAGAATTCGGGACTTCATCTCGGGAAAGGAGGAAAAGAATTGGCGGGAGCGGAGAGCAAAAGGTAAGTGATGCATACTAGTTGAAGTCATCCAGTCATGATGGGGGAATAGGGGCAATTTGACGAGTTTCAATTCACTTAATTCTTTTGCTCCTTGTGTTGTGTCTACATTGGAATTCGACTCAACAATTCTGCCCCAGAAGCACTCCAATTTGCTGGTATGATGAGTGGTATACTGAGTGCAGCTTGCACCCAACTTTAAAGCATAAGAAAAATTATTATATTATTTTTAAAATGCGTTGAAAATGATTTTACGAGAAACTGCCCCGTAAAGTCAAAAAGATGACGCACGAACTGACCGGATGAACTCTGCTTCTCGATTACTGTAATTTTGAATTCATTTTCGTTCATCTCGATTTTTCGCGAATTTGAGGGCTTTATCGAAGTTTGTTTTCAGTTTCCGTCATGTGGTACGGTGCGCTAGTGATCGGTGCTCCTGGATCCGGAAAGGTTTGTTCATTTTATTGGTAAAATCCACCTTTTCGTTCACCTTGGCATCATTCAGTCCACTTTCTGCTCCGGACTCGCTGAATGCTACACGCAATTGAAGCGGGATTTCGTCTCCATCAACCTCGATCCGGCGAACGATCGAGCGCCGTACGCAGCCGATTACGATATCAAGGTTGGTTGCTTGTGGAAACCAGGAAAATTGAGTCCACGCAAACTGTATAAATAGCATCGGTGATGTAAATATTTATTCGCTACTTTCTCCTTCGGATTTTCGATTAAACCATTATTTATTCTGCCGCGGATCTTTCCATTATCTAATTAATTCTTTCTCAGGAACTGATAACCGTTGAAGATGCAATGGACAGACTGGGACTGGGACCGAACGGCGCACTCAGGTTTGAAACTCTAGAGTTCGGTCTTCACTGGAAGACTTGCAGATACTGCATGCAGACTCTGTCGACGAACGTGGAGTGGTTGCTGGGAAAGATTCGCTCCTCCAAGGTAAAGTCTGAATTAAATAGTACATGTAGCACTGCAATTTTTTAAAAAGTTAATCAGAAGAATTGTGTCCATCCTCAATTGTATGAGCTGCACGCATTTTATTCTATCAATGAATCCTTGACCTTGTCCTCTACAATAAATCCGTTATAAAATACTCTCGCTTGTAGAAATGCATTGAGAATCGTGCGTTTTACGTTTCATGCGGAAAACTGATTACGGTATCCAATCTTCAGGGCAAGTACCTCATCCTCGACTGCCCCGGCCAGTTGGAGCTGTACCGAAGCGAGGGCGAGATGGACAGGGTCAGTTCTTGGCTAGATGCCAGCTACCGTATCCATGAGTTTTCATGGTGACCGTCAGATTTAGATGATTCGTGCCCTGGAGAAGGCGGGCGTCCGAATGTGTGCCGTGCACATGACTGACTCGCTGTACTGCCCCGACCCCGCATCGTGAGTGTATCACGAACTGTTTATATTCCTTCCAAATTTTTCTTGATCAGTATTGCTGAAATTGCTTTCCTTTATAAAACTAAATAATGCAAAAAGAATAGTATTATTTCAATATTGCAAAATTATTTTAAATTATTTTATAATAAAAATAATAATAATAAAAACTATTTTCAGATTCATCTCTGTTGTCATGTCCGCTCTCTCGTCCATGGTGGCACTGGAAATGCCTCAGGTAAGACCATTCCATTATACCTGCGAGTTTGAGACCCCAGTCAACACTAGTTACAAATTTATTGTTAGAAACACATTTCCGACGCTAAGCGTTCCCCATTCCTCCTAACAGAAATCTTAGCTATTCATGTCTCATTCAAATGACGCACTTTTTTGTTTATTTTTTCTTCTTCTTTTTTGTGCATTTTAAATGAGCCCTAACTCTCATTATTGTATTCTTCCTCATTGCCAATCAGCGATTCGAACAATTCTCTCTCTCTTGCAGTGAGATATTGATTAGTTTTCACTTATCAATTATCCAGATCAACGTCCTCTCGAAGGCGGATCTCTTCGATGCCTCCTCCCTTCCATACGACCTCGACTTCTACACAACACTCCCCGATATTAGAAGGCTGGTCGACGTACTCGATGTAAGGGTTACGGTACTTTTGAGGTGAAACAATGGTGTGTTGGCAACATGACACTTAATGTTAGGAACTGTCATTTAGGAACTAATCCCCACTATACACTAGGCAGAGGAAAGTTCCGAAATGTCGCGTTCCTAAATGACAGTTCCTAAGTATCACATTGCTGATGTGTTGGTTGCTGGATGAACCTATTTCTATTTGCATACTGGGGAAATTGAGCCCGAGGCATTATCCTATTAGTGTCAGTTGTCAACATCAATTGTGCGTAAGTGTCCTCGCGCTTGTGTTGCACTGTTGACAACGAAACTGTAGGATTCAAGCATCTTCAAGACTTATTTAACATGTTTTTAAAGATATGATTGATAAAAGCACAGGAGCTTGGTAATGCCCAGAAAAATCAAATTTCTTTCATTTTTATATGATCGCAGATACAGTAACCCGAAATACCGTTCAGCAACATCCTCTACTCGCCCGATACGAGGCGCTGAATCGGGCTATCGGACAGGTCATATCAGGTTGGTTTCCGCTATTTCGGCCTGGTTGATTTTAAGTTTCATCGCTATATTTTCACTTTGAAAATACAACAAATCTTTGATATGTCAAGAGTGATTTTAGTGGAAAAGTCTTGCATTATTGATCAATTGTGTTGCCAAAAAATCATGCGTAAAAATTTTTACGCATGTATGGTTGAACATTCGTTTTCAGCCGCTGATTTCGCGTATCATTGAAAGTATTTCGGAAGCGGGGAAATTGTCAGAATAATAACAAGCTCGTTTGTTGTCCTCTTCTGAAATCCCTTAATTTCCCTGAGTCGTTAGCATTCACTCCAGACACTATATTTCTTCATGGATTTCCTCCTTGATGTACATAAGTTCCCTTCAGACATGGGCCTGGTCGCGTTCATTCCCCTCGACATCCACAGCAAGGCCGACATGGCACGACTCATCGCCACCATCGACAAGGCTAACGGGTTCGCCCTCGTAGACAAGGACATCAGGGATATCGTACTGCAGTAGAGGATACGGTATTCTGTCGGATTACGGTATGTGTCTAGGTGATACAGTACACGTTTGAAGTTGAAACATGCCCGAATGTTTACTGTTGTTGTTCTAAAGTAGTTTTGCTGCTGTCGTACTGGTTCACTATACATATGATCTCGTTTATTGTACACTTTGTTATGTTTGAAGTAAAGACTTGATCATTTCCATTCATCCCTTTATCAAACAATCACTGCGAGAAATGAGCTAGTAATAAAAGTGAATAACTGAAGTAACCGGCTAATGAAAGTACGCATAAATTACGGTAGCATCGGGCTAAAAGAATTTTCGGCGAACATTTTGAGATATTAAATAATATATATGCATTATACAAGCAAAAGACAGTATCTGTTGTATGTCAATGTTCATCACAATCCTATACTATGTCG
Organism: Diplogasteroides magnus; assembly: GCA_014805445.1. Classification (NCBI taxonomy): domain Eukaryota; kingdom Metazoa; phylum Nematoda; class Chromadorea; order Rhabditida; family Diplogasteroididae; genus Diplogasteroides; species Diplogasteroides magnus. The sequence continues at coordinate 5,093 of JACMIF010000834.1, forward strand.
CAAGGTCTATCACAGGGTTTGAAATATGAATCTCTGTGGTTACGGTATACAAGGATGGTCTGTCTGCAAAATGCGAATTTACAATACAACCAAATATTATATAACATGCAATAATGACAAGCACACACCATTTCTCTATATAAAAAAATGAATGCAAGTCTCATGGTTTTTGGCAAGGCAATTTACATCGTCACAGCCTATAAAACGCATCGGTAGAAAGTATTATTAAAAAACCGTGTCACAACTACCGTAATCAGACTCGGACTTGGGGATCGGCAAAGTATTTTCCTGCGTGAACCTTTCGTCGGACCATCGATACGTGGTACATGTCACTGCTCATCAACTTGATCGCTGCTTGCGATATCGAAGAGTCGTTTGCCTGCAATCAATCAATCAATAGCATAACAATTAGAGTGTGGCATTTGGGACATTATTGACAGCCGGTGAAATCTTAGCCGTCTATTTTCATTCCTAGCGGCTGTATCTGCGAAGCGAGAAACGACCGCTAGGAATGAAATCAGACAGCTAGAAATTGACGGCTATCAATAACGTCCCAAATGCGACACCCTGATAACAATAGTTTACAACCGTATATTATTTCTGTTTATTGTAGCTACAGTATTCTGAGCCCGAGAATAACTACCGTAGTATCTACCGTACCTGGAACTGTACTGAAGTCTGCGATGGCTGTGGTGCTGGAGATCCTGTGCCCAGGTAGACACGAGCCTGAATTGTACTAATTACGAAATGAAACAATATATCATCCAACCCAAGGATGACGATTGATACTTACAGACACTATCACTTGTAGCACTGAACTCACTATCACAGCGCATCAAAGTTACTCTTATTGGTTACAAACTTTATGAGGCAATAAGTGAAGAAAGCGGGAATGGTAATATAGATTCGTCTTTAAAACCCATATGAAACATATTTCCGCCTTGTCCATACAATTTTTATATTTAAATCTTTCTTATTTCAAACGATAACAGGAAATACTGAGCACTACTGTAGATCCTACTTAACATTATAATATGCCCGTGAAACTTATTCCCACCTTGAGTGATCCCTCACTCGCTCCGTGCTTCGTCAGTTCCGAGAGACGCCAATTCAACGTGCAATTGGGAGCGTCCCTGAATGATCGTCATTATAGTACCCTCGCGATCATGTCTATGACCCGCTTGAACTTATACTGTAGCAAAAGATACAACGAAAGTTATACATGCGAAGAGGAACATGAATTAATGGAACCGAAATTGTCAAAGATTCGACAATCAGAAGAAGCATTCTCTGATTGCAGTTCAATCGTTAACAGTATCTCGACAATCATGAATGTGACCCAATTGAACTGTCAAAATTATAAGTGTGACCCACTGACCATTCCGCGAGTGGTTCCGACACGACACTGGCCACGACAGAAGGGGCATTGAGACGAGTGGAGAAGACGACGTTGAGGAGGGGCGCCTGTAGCAAGATGATTGATTGTCGGATCGAAAAATATAAAGGAGTCATTATGATTCCGAAAACAATTCCCAGAACGAAATCGCAAAATATCACAACCCGGTGAAAATCTGCCAAACGCTCATCTGATATTCGTGACGAACTTCGTCAAAGCAATGATATTTTGTCATATTTCTCGACTTTTTGAAAAGGATGAACAGAAGAATTGCGTGATCAAACAAGGTGAATGCAATTCAAGTTCGAAGTTGACAAGCGTCAAGCATTTGGCAAAACCGATAAGTGTCCATAATTGCACCAGCTTCTATGGCCTTTCTGGAACCATTTTCTAGCGTAGCACATTCTATTCATTCTCGAGAAAAAGCTGAAGGATAAATTTACAAAATGAAAACTGTATCTCTGGGAAGCCACCAGGAAATTTTACAGAACAGATTTCCCATGTGCTACATCGTCTACCCTCTCCCCGTAAAGCAACCCTATCACTCTACCGTACCTTGATGACCGATTCCTCATTCAGCCTGTAGTCCACTCTGATGTCGACATGCGAACGACGATCGTGCGCCTGAAAAAATTAAATATTTATATCATCAATACAATGACCACTTAATAGGAGGCTATAAAATTTCAGCGTGGCACAAAAACCATCGATTCGGGAAAGACCGTTTATATAAATTCTAGGAGGCAATTTTCAGGACTTTAGCATTGTGAAGCAATCAATACCCAGGTTACCGTACCCCATCCTCCTGTTCTGTCCCTTCAGGAGCATCCTGCAGCATGGTCGTCTTCCAGTACACGTTGAAGTTGAGTGGAGGAGTGTTGGCAGCGGGGGATGCCTCCGAGAGTTCGTATCGAAGCACCTGAAGAATACGGTAATTGTATCGCAACTATGGTAGAACCCTTCAACGACCATTTTGAGTTTCAGGTGCAGATGTGCAATAGATAGTTTCTTATTATAATAGATGGATCAGCGCAAAGGAACGAGAATTGCGAGTGTTGGCAACTACCCCTATAAATCGATTGCTAGATGCTGCAATTCCATTGGTTATCAAAACGACTAAAATTTACAGTGAAGATGGGATCACACACTGACCTCAACGTTGAAGAATGCAGCTGCGGGTTTCTGTTTCCTCTGACTGTTCAGCCAATTGGAGAGAAGCGGTCGATCGAAGACGAACTGTCTGCCTCCATCGTCATCCGATGATGTAAGCAACTGGAAGGAGGACAACTTCAGTTGACAAAGTATTGTGACTCCCAATCAAAATGACCATTTTGTCCCTTTTCTTCTCTCTACTGATGCGTGAAGAAGATGAGACGGCAAAATATGATAGGCCGAACAAGATAAAATCTTTGATCGCAGATAAATATGAAATTCTTAGAACCCGAGAGAGGAAGGCAGGATCAGAAAATGCAAAAACAGTGAAACTTATATACACTATCTGTGACACCAAACCTGCTTATTCGGCACAATCGTCTTGATCGGCGCCCCCGTCTCACTGTCATCCATTCTGGAAACATAACACTCGTTTATTGTACAATCAATCAATAACCTGACCGGTGGCTACCGTAATCGCTCAATAACCACTGTACCTCATCTGCAGGGGCTCCACATCGGCTTCCTTATCCGTGAGCAGGGCGAAGGACGAAGCAGCGAAAGAGACGAGCAGGGTGCCGAACACTCGAGTGGTGCGACTGAAACAGCGGATTTCATGTCTCCGTTGTACTCAAAAAGGGATATGCAAGGGCAGACTAATGGGGATTTGCCTTGAACTTAATTAAGTACAAAAGCTTCGAATGGGCGAAAAAAAACTGTTCGACAGTGCCCAGCTCGTATATCCCAGTGATGTGAACCTCTCTAATTAAAATAATCCAGTTTCGACAGAAACAGCGCAATCGATGTCACAGGTGCTACCCAAAAAGTATCAGATAGGGGCAAGATAATGCATCCTCTGTTTGCCATTTTAAGAAAAAAATCATTGCAGAAAATTTATTCCGTTTAGAGCTCTACCGTACAGTTCAACTTTGACTAAAATTTTAATTTGAACATTATTCTAAATAAATCCCAACCTCTCCGTATCCGCTCCCTTCATCCATACATGCACGTATTCGTTGAGGGCCACTGCGATGGGAACTCGTTGCTCGGCGATCGTTGCCTGCAATTGCAAGGAGTACTGTAGGGAATGAGTACTGTGGATTCAAAATACAGGTAACTCTTTTTATCATGAAGAATTGGTAATGCAACGACGGAAATTTTTTTAAAAATTATAACCTATCTTCCATGTATATCGCGGCTATATACTGTCGCTAAATTAATAGACCAGATGTAGAGCGAAACCTCCATGAATACCAAGGAGTTTCAGGGGAATTTTTCTTGCTTTTATTGTTAGGTATGCCTTTGCGGTCACATACGATCAAACGGCCATGATTAATCAGAATAACAAGACACTTTGTTGCAACAAACCTGCATGAGGTTGACCGTACTGCCCGAGAGATTGCACATACTGTCGTTCAGTGACGTGTTCTGTCCACCCCAATCATTCGATTCCTGAAGCGACATCTTGAATAAGAAACTTGGCACGCTGCCAACTCTTAACTTGCTAAATCTTTCAGAATGACTCACATGTCTTTGCAGTCGTCCATCGCCAGTGAGTGAGGCTGCCAGTTGACTGGTCGAACCCGCGAGACTGTCGCCACCCGCGTTCTATAAGAGCTCACATCATTTGCGATCGGCAATCCTGGCTACACGACTTGTTCAATAATTATAAAAACCAAATTATATTTATGTCTATAAATAAACAACCGTTAACTGTTCGGAACAAGTTTTCTAATGCACTGTACAACTTCTAATTAGTACAAAATAAATAGTTCGACTGATCAGTTATAATTGGTGTTTCATGATCATTGATTGTTTGATTCCCGCCCATTAACTTCCTGCGGTTCAATCCCTACAGTACCCCTACAGTACCTGCTGCGTGTGACTTCTCGGCCTCGCCCTTGCCATTCCCGGTCCGAATGACAACGAAGCAGAGAAGTTGAGGGGCACGTTGGATCGGGAGAATTCGGATTCTGCAAATAATCACGATTGTGTGGATTTTATTCTTCAAATTGTAAAACCATAACATTATTATGTTATTGGGTTCATATTGACAGTGTATTGACTCATATTGACTCGTGATTGTTGTTCGACATTATTGGTTATTGGATAACTGGCAAATTGGTAACGAAATCTCATCGAAAGAACACGACAACTCAATACTCATAGCACTTCATGTACAAGAAATCACCAATCTCCTAATCGCCTGCCGCAACAGGGTGGACAACACCAGCGCCATAGACTTTGCGCCATAACGGTGAAATGCACAATTGCGCCAACGTTCTCGTTGTTTTCACGGCGCAACTGTCTATTTCACCATTATGGTGCAAACGTCCATGGTGCCGCTGTCTTCCACCCATCGTAACCATCCCTCCTTTTAAGGACTTTCCATACTCACCATTGAATCGTGCCCTCTGTTCGTCTCCTCCAGTGTGCGCAGGTCGCAGAGGCGACTGAAACAAATGGCTACCGTACTCCAATCTGGCAGCCAATCAATAATAGCCACAGTAACTTTCCGCATGAGACCCTGCTTACCTTCAACGAGAACGCTCCCGGTCCAAGAGACTGCGTGAAGGGCGCGCGGGCAGATGTCGAGGCCGACCAGGGATCCTAAGGAGAATTAATGGTGATTCTTATGTTGGAATCGGAAAACTCTGCATGATTAGGTTGTCGCGTACTTACAAAACTTAACTACTTCATGGCACAAGAGAAGGCCTAGTTTTCTCGTCCGTGCAATGATCAAAGTATGTGTTTTAAAATGATTCAATGCTAACTGGGTAATGACGAGTGCACCATAAGGTGCAATTCCCCCATCCCCCACCTACCGTACCCTATCAAAAGTATTGCTTCTTGCCAGAGAGATGCTTCCAATGGCGTCCCTCAATTCATCCACACTCGCGTTCATCTTCGGTGCACTCTCAGCCGGTCGAATGTGCAGTGATCGAATCTTCGACTGTTGCAGATCGTTCTCATCCTGAAACGAACACTATGTTACCCATCTGCGGTTAGATCTCTCATTCCTCTCTTAAGCAGCGCTCTATCACCATTGTCTAACCGGCAACAGACCGATAGTCTGGCTATGCTTGTACCTGCATTTTCGATCGATAAACAAGACCCAAATGAAAATTCGATATGTGCACCCAATCACTGCTATTACACATTCATCTTCACTGTTGTTTGTGATTTCTGTTCAACCGACAGTATTATATCATTATGCAGAAAGTCACTTTATCATCATTGCATCACACAATAACTCCAGGTTAACCTTCTTCCTGTCTCTCCTTGGTCCCCCCTAGTTCCATCTTCTCCTTGCCTTCCTCTAGCGTATCCTCCTCTCCTCCTTCTTCTACCATACTCTCCGCTCTTCCTTCTTCTACCGTATCCTCCTCTCTCCTCCTCACTATCTCTTCTATCCTCTTCCATTCCTCCTCAGCTCCATCCATCATCTTCACCACTACCACTCCCACATTTCCTCTCTTCTCCATTATCCTTGCCATTCTTCTCCTTGTACTTCCCTCCACTATCCTCACTCCTCTTCTTCCACACTCTTCCTGTAGTCTTCTCCAGTTCTCCTCCTCCTTCACCATGTCATTCAGGTCTCCAGCCACTATGACAGCCTTTGCATCCCCAATGAACTGTACCGATTGTCTCAGTCCAGAGATGTATCTCGGATGTGCACGTGCTTTCCGCTCATTCGTCTTCCACGCTCTGTTCTGCAGGAATGCGAGTCTCTTCATGAATACTTCCATTGCTCTGTCCAAGTCCGTCAGATTCTCCTCTTCCTGTTGCTTCCTCGACGGTCCAGGAACTTCCTCTAGAACTTCCTGAGACTCCTCAGCCTGTGCAATCTTCTTCTTCAGTCTGGTGGGTCGTTTCCTCTTCTTCTTGTGAGTGGGAATTGGATGGACTTCTTGGTCATTCTCACCATGTTGTTCCTCTTCATTCGTCAACTGAGCTTCATCTCCAGCTTCTTCTTCTAGTAGTATATCCTCTCCTGCTTCTCCTCCAGCTTCATCTCCTCCCTCTCCCTCCTCATCTCCTCTTGCCATCTCCACCTCATCGTCCATCTGCATCTCCTGCAGGCAGTCACTGCATTGGTGGATATTCCCACTCCTCATCCTATCATTCGGACACTGATACCACCACCAGATACCCTACTCATGAGTTATATTATGCTTCATCCCTACTCATACAAACTGTTCTCAGTGCCCTCGATATCTAATGTGTATAAATACACAATGCTATCACAGCACGCGGGAATTACATCATATCTTGGTTACTAAAATGTGTATGGTATGATGGTAACGATTCTCGCATGATAGGTACGGGATAAAAAATGCATACATTATAACCGAGTACCGCAGAATTGGGCATTATGAAGCTACAATACGGACCAATGATTCCAATATTCCGTACCTCTTCATCACTGCTACTGGAACAACTGGCCCATGACTCCTTGTGCATTCTTCCCTTCTCACGATCCTCATCCTCATCACGTTGCTCACTTCTGAAAGAAGACGTCAGTATTCTCACCGGTATTCGTTCAATGACAGTTGTTACCATTTAAATCAGATAAATCAGTACATGTGCACTCCTACTCTACTTGTTTTCTCTATGGCACCAGAATACACCAAGTTTGATCATTTTGCTGGGTCAAGGCGAAAAATCTCGATCTTGTGGTATAAATCCTTGCACTAATATTCCTATGCTTAGGGTGGAACAATACTCAAACGAAACTTCCTGAGGTAACAGTCCTGGTTAATTATTTCCCATAAGTATTCGATATAACAATAGTATTCACCAAGTATGCACATTATACTACAATCTCCTCACCTTATCGTAAATCCTTCCTCATCTACCGTAGGCTCCGATGGTCCCATCGTCGTGGAGGTGAGAAGACATTGCTGGAAAAATATGTTCTTTTCACTTCTAGTTCAAGGATTTTTTGTTCTTTACTTGAAAAATAAAAATAAAATTACCGGCTTATCCTCACTCTTCGAACTGCTCGCCGTGCTGAACGTGTCCTCGAATCTGAAAGTGATTAGTCATTTTGGAGAATAAGCCATGTACATCGATGTCTAAACAAATCCGAAACTATTTCTGAGCGTCGTGCAACCCCGAATCACGAGGACTTCTTTG
>JACMIF010000834.1:12879-25427 GCA_014805445.1 Diplogasteroides magnus
ACCAAAATGTAAGTGTCGCCCCCCTAAAATTGAAACAAAGATGATCACAATTGAATCCCCACTTGTCCCCTCCCCCAAAAAATTTTTTTCGCCCCGAGGTACTTGTCGCCCCCCACGAGCTCGTGGGCCGTGCCCAGGTATGCTCTCATTACTCAATCGCCTGGAGAAATTGTATTCCATGCAAGCCGAAATATCCCGAATTTTCCTAATCGACAATTTCAGATTCACTACCTCTATAATTATATTGAGTGTTGTCAAAACAGCAACTGTATAGCACCAAAATATCTCTTACTACAGTATTCTACAGTAAACATTTGCAGTAATCAATCGATGCTGCCCCCTGTACCCGGATGAAAGACAGAAGCGCCATGGGCATTTACGCCGTAATGGTGAAATGTACGAAAGAATTCGTCAGAACGCTGATAATGATGGCGTATCTGTCCAGTTCCCCATCATGGCACAAATGTCCATGGCACTTCTGTCCTTCATCCCTCCACCAACCCTGTTCCTCCTTCTCCAGCCACTGCAGCTGGAATGTCCGTCTTCGACTTGTTGGCACTTCTCCGTCCACGACTGAACTTGTTCAAGAATCCTGAAAGATGTCATTACCGTAACCCTAGATTTCGGTATGTTATATTTGACGGACCTCCTCCACCCTCCGTCACTTCTCCACTCTCGTTGGAACTGCACATGGACGTCGTCTTCTTTCGCTTGCCCGGCAGCCAATTGGACAACTTCTGACGACTGCCTGAATGTTGATGAATATGAATGGATGGATACTAACCATTGGATAGTCACATGAAATAGCCCCAGGCTTGAACATGATGTTAAAATTTTCGCACAACAAAGAAGAGTGAACCAAAAAAATATTTCAGGTAGCGATAAATAAGGAACGTGAAACATAATCCACGCACCTCCGAGTGATGCAGAGAAGGATGCACTCATGATGGAGGGAGGAGGTTCCTTGTCCTCCTGCAATCATAAATGTTTTCAAACAGTGTCACAGTATGCGATAATCAGAAGAGTGAAAGACATGAGCACAATGGACATTTGCGCCATAATGGTGAAATGGACGCATACGCCATCATCTGAGGCTGAAGTGACAGTTTCACTGATATGGCACAAATGTCCATGGCGCTTGTGTCTTTCACCCGATCAGAGAACTTGAGCACAGTTCAATACATATCATCATGGAATTAAAGTTCAGACGTTGCAAGAATGAGAGCAAGGGTAATAAAATTCCATGCCCATTCTTTCCTCTGACACTGAGCAATCTCCAATTATCTAATCATGTAACACGTAGCGACAGACAACTATGCCATAGGCATTTGCGCCATAATAATAATCCCCGTGAGTTGATGGCAACCCTATTCTATACTATTTCACCGTTGTCACGTAGAAGTTCATCGCGCTGCTGTCTACACGGCAGTTTAAGTGAGAGGAACAGGGAAAAACTGTCTTGACTAACTAAGCCAAAAGGGCTTCACTGACACACGGGAACGAAAATGAGACGATGAGCGTAAACAATAGTGGTTCTTAATGGGCAAATTGGTCGTCTTCTTCTCCACAGCGCGGTTTGTCTATCACGGAGGGAGACAACAGCTCTTCCGAGAAGAATGACGACAAATTTACAGATTTAGAACCTCTGGTAAACAATGGAAAAAAATTGAGTACTCATGTGTAAGGGAAAAGTTTTTTTCTTCCATTCGTTTAGAGCATTCGTTGTATTTGCATGTTTGATGGCATTAACCATTTCTTTTCTATCAGTTATAAAAACAATTTAATTCCTCCCAATGACCAATTCCCACCTTATTCTCTTCCTTCTCCCTTTCCATTCCTCCTCCAACAGTCACAGTATCAAAGTCCATCGTCAGCAAATCCATTACCTGCAAAAGGGGCAAACAATGCATTTTCACGCCACAGGCCGAATTCAAGAGACAACGAAATGTCCAGCGAGTAATGGGATCATTGCGCCTATCACGAAGACTACTTATAAATGACCAATGAATTTTCGGAAACAACTGCACAACGTAGGTTTTGGAGTGCGAATTCCCAAATTAGCCCATACATTACTAACCAATGCACGTTCATGAATTCCAGAGTGTTTAATTTTAAGGAATTTGAGATCTCCTAAATACCTGAGCAGGTGGAGCCTGTCCCAGGACGCCCTCTTGTGACAGTGAATCCGAGTGATGGGAAGGGTCAGTGGATGAGGGAAGAACAGCCGATTGGGAACTACCTGTAACAAACAATTCAACATCTCCACACACGCCAGTTGATTTGTAGATGATGACAGCTTTTAAAACGAGGCTGCCATGTGTATAAAAAGTGGAGGGAATTACAGCACACATGGGCAGACTTCGTGCCAAATATGTCCGTGTCCGTCACCATCGAAAATCGACTAAATAACAGTGCAAAAATTGATCGTTTCGCCATAGAAGATAGTAGCAATTATTTTTGTAGAGTGATATTGCAGTTTCGTCACGATCGTCTCCATGCATTAATTATCCCGTGTGTTACATGTGAAATACGTAATAAAGTTGAATTAGACTACCGTACCCGATGGCAACTGTGGTGATCTTCCTCCGACTGTCGTTTCCAGAGACTCGAATGAAGCCGGCTCTGCAATGAAATCACACATTGCGTGCACGGACATATATGACGTAAACCCAGGTGGATTCACGCAGCACCCATTAATTAATAACTCGCTGGAATAATAACGGTAATAAAGTGCATTTCCTACTTCGATATCTACGTATTATTCCGTAATTTCTGACGCTTATTACATTCACTGGCGAACAAGTTATTCCCCAATGGTGAATGAAACGAGATTGATTCAGAATTCATTAGAATTGAAGGAAGAATAATTCACTCAGACTATCACTGTTCAATACTAGTTTTTTCAAGCATAATTATTGCAAGATCAGCTAATTATTATAAATATGAAGAATTCATTGAAGAAGTAACGCTAAAATAGTAATGGAACTCCAGGAAACTGGTCGGTACACCCTAGGGGTTCTAAAACGGTAATAAAGTGCATTTCTCATTCGTCTATTTTCCGGGGAGCTGTTGTCTCTACGTTCGATAGACAACCGCTTCGAGTGGATTAGACGAATGAGAAATGCACTTTTTTTACCGTTTTAGAACCCCTAGTACACCCTTGGTTCAGTTTGATAAAGCATCATAATCAAACCCACGTGGTCTCTCCGTGCCCGTTGCCTTCTCCTTGATAAACTTGTTCAGCAGATCGTCCACACTCACTTCCTGTAGGGACTCACGGAACTGAGATGAGACCTGCAAACAATTCGTTATTTATTTATCGTTTATCATGTCAGACAGTACAGACCAGAGATGAACACGTCACTAATGAAAGATGAATTAGTCAAGTTTTCAATTTGCGGAGCAGGAAACGTATATCGCATTGACTCTGACCGACTCATAGACATTTCTATGCATCATGTAGCCAAGAAGTCGCAGGAGATATGAAAAAAGTAAAGATATGAACATCCGATTAGGTAATTTGACCGCTTTTTTCAACCTCATTGTCAGTACTGAATGCTTAGAACGAAACATGCAGGCAGACATGGAGTGAATAATGAATGAGGATGGAACGCCTCTTGGGACTGGGCAATAAATGACGGACGCACCCCTTCTTCTCCTCATTCAGACTTATATAAATTCAGCCTTTGGCCTCCAAATGGACTGAATATACAGAGAATCCTACACATTTTATCGCCCATTCGGGTTTGCAGCTAAAAAAAGACTTCAACTGAAAGTTCGTAATTGAAGAGCTGGTGAAGGGAAAGTGAATCATTATGAACAGCGAAAGAGCGACTAATGAACATCACTACAGATATCAAAGGATGGAGTGGAATAAGGGCACCGGTTTGAACTTGAATGACTAACTGTGTGAACGATAGTGCATTGGACATTTGCGCCATAATAGTGAAATAAACAGATACGCCAAAATGCACGGCGCAAGAGTCCATTTCATCCTTCTGGCGCTAATATCCATGGCGCTCGTGTCTATCACCCGTCCAACGCCGTTATACCAACCTGAAGTCCTGCGGCTGCGGCCTCCTGTTGGTGTCCCGAGTAAGCAAGCAGAAAGTTCTTGAGTGTAGTCAGATGGGCACGGTCGTGAGCCTATAAAGAGAGGATTATCGTGAATCACCCCTTTTGTAAACATCATTTAGCTTTTTTATTATCAAATGACCACTTCATCAAGTATTAAAAACAACAAACGCACATCAAATCCAACTGCCCATGTGCACACAATTTCACCAGGTTTGAAGTTTGAACCAATTATAAATGCAGAACGCACTGCAGATGCAAGATTCAGGAATACAGCAACGATTGGTACCTATATTTCTCCAGCTACCTACTACCACAGTTACCTAACACCATGTCTACGATTTCCGAGATTATCACGTAAACAAAACTTGTTGAAAGTGAGAAGATAGAGTGATTGAAAGGCGTGACAGGGGCGTGGCTGGAAAACTCCGCTAAAACGAGAATGAAGGAAATGATGAGAAATGGGAATTGGAAGAAGAATAAGGGAAAGAGGAAGGGATCGTCGGTGGAACAGCCAGGGAAAAGAGAGCGAACCTAGTAGAGGGGAAAAACAGACTAAAGGCAAAAGTGGAAAGATAAAGTGAAGGGGGAGATCACAAATCGCATTTGCCTCCTCCTCCCCCCTTCTTTCGTTTACGTAGGGACTATGGTTGGCATTTTGAATACTTTACGGGCTTTGTTTCAAGGAAAATATATATTTGAAGCAAGCTATGAGACAGAACCTCTATAGTAGTCAAACTGCAAACCATAGTAGGAGCCGCAAACGATTTTTTTCCTCATAATTGTCCAAATGAGCTCAAATTTGGATCAGGGTTAGAACGGGTGTGCAAAAGATAAATTCCAAAATATCATATCGATATCTCAAACCGTTCGCCCGCGACTCCTTTCAAGCGGTTTACGTCTCAGATGTGCGGGATTGTAGCTGACTTTGAATCTCGGTCAATGTGCGTCGTCAGACAAACACAGACAAAACAATGCCATTGAATCACACTCCCCCACCCCCTTCGTACCTACTCGTTTAGATACTCTACGAGCACAATGAAAGGGGGTATCTCGTATCGATGTGCAAATAAGACCTCTTTGCACTCTTCTCTTATGACACCCACATACCCAATGATTAGACAAAGACGTTCGGGGAAAGCATATAATTCCAAGATGCAACGTTTTTTTTCAGAGGCAGGTAGGTTATAATTGCAAATCTATTATGAATATAAATCATACGCATTATGAATAAATCTGAGTGGCAATTCAATGGGTGTTATATCAACAAGTCTCCACACAAATAACCCTGGTTCCGCTGCACAGTATCTACGCTAATCCCTAATGTGAATCCAATCTCGGATTATTTGAAAAGCCCAAAAACATCTTTGGTTGTGAGTGTCTTCAGCGAATTTCATTTTATATGTTTATGTAGTATAATTCCCACCTGGAACATCTCTGCCGCCTTGTTCATCTTCTCCTCAAACTCCGTCCGCACTGCCTCGTACTTCACAACGTACGCTCTGCACTCATCACGAGCCCGCGTCAACTTCTGCTCCGCCTGCAGAGATCAGACTACAGACTATACGAGATCAAGCTGCAAACCTTAGCGAGCTCCTTTGCGCTGGCGCTCGAATCAGTCCGAAGCTTCTCCAACTCCACGTATCGGGTAGCGTACGTCTCCTTTGACTGGAATAGAGTTACGTGTGGTAAGGGCTGCCGGTCCGATTTCTCTCTGCTCTTTCTTATAAAGCAGTGCTCTATCACCGGTAATGTGACATTTTGGAACGGCCGTTTTCGAATTGATCACTCTGGAACTTTTTTTGTTCTAATCACAACTGCGCAAAAGTCCCAAAACGTCACGTTCCCCTCTCGACACTCTCAATCGGCCACAGATCGTCAGTCTGACAGTGAGTGTCACGGGACCAAACTACAGTACCATCTACAGCTCAAGAGATCAAACTACAGACTACAGTACCTTCTGTAGACATGTTGTGGTGGTCTGCATGAGTGAGACAGTTTCCACCACTCCATCCTCCTTCACTCGCTTCTTCGACTGCGACAGTTCCGTACGGTATCGACCGACTTCCTTCGCCAGCTCCTGCAAAAAAGAGTATTGTGCAAAATTCCCTCGTTTTGAAGAAGAAAACCATTTGAATAGAACTGTGTGGATAACCATCTGTATGTATGAGGGGCTGGTAAATCAAATATGCAATTTTCACGGGATTTTGGTGCACACTCGCTACAAGAAATCAACTGCTTCACAAGTGAAATAAAAAAAATCACAAAATGGCACTGACATGAAGGTTCCTCGCGTACGCAGATTGAATCTCAGTCATGAGATCGAGCGTGCCTTTGGCCATCAGCCAGCATGATGAGGAGAGTTGGGAGGAAGACGAGAATGAGGAGACCTGAATAGTCATTCCATGGAGGAAAGAGGGGAAACGAACTCCAATCTTTGGAGATCTTTGCTCTATGGACAGTACAATAATCATCTCTAGATAGAAATTAGAGCTATAAATAAGGAAATTTTTTTATTCATTTTCAACTGGGCAATTTATGCGAAACCCAATTCAAACTCCCTGAGAATACCAAACTCGCAGGCCATAGTTACCAAGGAACGCATTTTCGGTAGCACTCACTCGTAACATCTGCTTGCTGAGCAGTCGCACCATCTCATCCTGCATGCCCTGTGCCTCCTGCAAATTGTTGCAATCTTCATCTTCCAGATAACATGACATCATTAGTCATGGGTTTTGCACTTTCCAACCGTGAGTCACGATTCGCATTTAGTTAGGCTACAACAGCAGACCAGTTGCAAGTTCGTCGAATTCTCACTTGCTCGTGTTATCAGCTACATCATAGCTTACGAATGACCTTGATGATCTTTAGCTCTTACAGTTAGGGAAGTTACACTGTTGTTCATTTATAAAACTACAGTTGATGATAGAGTGGTATACGATGTTTTTTTAAACGAATATGGCACTAGCTGGGTACTGAGGAAAACGAATGATACTCCAAAAATGATGAAAATTAAGCCAACCTTGACGAACACTTCACACTCCTGTGCAGCCTCTTCTCCACTCTTGAATCGCTCGTACAGCACATGATAACCATGGTGCGCGTCACCCTCAAGCGCAAGTTTAACGCCATATTCAAATCTCCTTGTGAATCCCTCCAAACTACTCTTGGCGGAGTGAACACCAAAGTGTATTCTGTCTCTCTGCGCTCTCATTCACTCCATGGTTTCTTGCGCATCGACAGAACCGCTTGATATAGAACACAAAGATGGAATGCACTTTGGGATTCACTCTGCAAAGACTGATCTCGAGTCCCAACGCATATTCATTATGCTATCTCATAAACAGCAGTTCATGAAGGTGTATCCCCTGACCCATAGCAAAAGGGCGCGCGGAACCGTGATATCATCCTTTCCCCATAAAAAAACAGGTTATTTATAGTCACCAGGATTAAATGACATAAATCGAATTCGGCTAATAAGACTTTGAAGGAAAGAAACCACGAAATCCATATGGAGTGACTCACCCAGAAGTGATCGGCGTAGTTCATCCTTACTGATTACCGCAGAAGACGACAGCCAATACAGACAGGGATACGTGATCACCTCCTATCGATTCTCCCAATGGGAATATACTTCTACATGCACCTGACACTAACAGCCTTGTTAGACGAGTGACCGTCAAGAGAGACAATACAGCCAGAGAAGCAGACGCATTCCCCCAAGCGACGTCCAAACACCCCCACCCCACCCTTCGTGTATACTGACAAGCCACTTGGTCAATGTATTTTAGACCGATAGAACAGTTCAGATGACAGCAAGAAATACAAATAAAAATTAGGATTTATCAATCCAAAAAACATAACAATGAGCAAGGTTCTCTGGAGTTGATCGGTTACTCCTGGATCGTGTCATCGCTGTGCTTGCCCTTGAGAAGTCCGGTGACCTGAATCAAATATTGTTTTAACGTGTGAATTCATCCACATATTAAAATACCCAAAACAGCAAAATAATGGGTCAGGGCACTGTAATATGTTTAAATCACATTGATTCATTGAGATTCCCACAATGCAATACATCATTCCCATAAACCATACAATAGCTGCGGTGTCGCATATGAAACTAAAGTGCACTCATTGTTGATATACAATTCCACGAAATGTGAAAAATATGGTTACAATCTCTCCAAAGGAACGCACTCAAGAACAGAAGCAACAATGCACAGCAAAAGCTTGAAACAGAAAATATTTACCTGGGCACGTCCAGCAGCCTTGCGCTCAATCATCCCCTTCCTGTCCTTGTCCATCTTCAGCTTGGTGATAGCAACCTAAACAGAATAATAATCGAATCACCAATTTCCAATAAAAAATATCGAGAAAGATCAAAGATAGGGTCAGGGCACTGTAACATGTTTAAATCACATTGATTCATTGAGATTCCCACAATGCAATGCATCATTCCCAGGTAGATGAAAATTGTAAAAATCAAAGTGAGCCTACATTCGAGGGGTGGATTCCGATGTGCACGGTGGATCCGTTGCTCTTCTCGCGGGTGATCTTGTCAATGTGGACGACGAACTTCTTGCGGTAGACTCGCATGATGCGGCCCTGGTTGCCCTTGTAGTGTCCGCGCATGACGGTCACTTCGTCGTCCATTCTGAATAAAGACGCAATTTCAAACATTGCTATTTATTTCTCGATGTCTAGTATATAAACAGAAATACTACGATAAATACTTGTTGCATGTCAATGCGTTTTGCATTTATCGTCGTCAGTCAAGCACAAAACAATTATGCTAGTGTGAAAATTCAAATAAAATACGGCAAAAAACCTCCGTTACCTGATGGGGATGGCGCGAATTCCGTGCTTGGCGCGGAGCTCCTTGGTGAGGGGTGAAGACATCAGCTTCCTCCTGATGTGGGAGGGAGCGGCGAAATGCCGCTTGCGAGACTTGTTCCTGTCCGAGGAGACGAACTTGTTCTGCTTCATTTTACCCTGAATAACAAACTAAATACAATTAATAAATTATTTGCAATTAAAATACGAATTCAAAACGTAAATCCGAGCGCTACAAATTCTACAACAGCAAAAATAGGCCGAAAAGGAAAACGTCTTCCAATTTAGATACCGTATCATGAAAGTAAGGGAAATCGCGGCGGGAGTCCATTTGACGCAAGCATATGTAATACCTTCTTTAAGCATTTAGTTTTTATTCGTTTTTCGCTCTTTTATCGTGTTCTACGTTTATTCGTGGTTGTTTTTCGTGTGAGTTTACACGCTATTGCGCTATTTCAGGTATCCAAATAAGCCATGAAGCCTGATATAAAGGACCGAGACATTATGTATCGCCTGATTGTCGGGTAATAACTTTCGAAATAGGTTTATTCTTGTAAAATATTGTGTGAATTTCGTCTAATGCCATAAATAAGCTTGTAGGCAGCTGTATTACGATGGTCACAAGCAACTTGCTCTGGATTTATCGAATGCTATTGGAACGAAGCCCCCACCACCGCCCTCGGACAAATTGTTTCGGTTGGTTCTTTACCTTCTTCCTAGATTTTGCTCGAAGTCTTGAAAATGGATTCTACGGAAACACTAAGAACCATTTCGATCATATAACGTGTATATTTTCTTCTATTGCAGACTCGTTTCTGTTGCAAAGCAGTTTGTTGATGATTCCGAGGGGCGCGAACAGGATTCCGTCTTACAGGTAACGAATTTCTCTTTAAAATCGATGAATTTTATAACTTTCTGGTTCCCAGAATGATTTTCACTCTGTTTACAACTTGATTAGCCACTATTATATCGTATTTTTCTAGATGGACAACGTCTCGGCAGGAATTGACCTCGAATTCGATGCCGATGTCGTTCCTTGCTCGCCAGAACCTAGCCAGTACGTTATATTTACATTCATATTTTGAAATGTTCTTTTTAAATCATTTTGCTTTTAAATATGCGAAAAATTTGCATGGAAAACCTCTTCATAAATGGGATGAGCCATCTGCGCAAAGGGGTATTTGACCAAATGGAGGGTTCTTATATTCCGAAAATCCTGTACAAAAGTGTGCTAATCCCGATGTTTGTCGCGTTTTATCAGGGTCACTTTGTCATCTAAGATTTGTCCTGAACTATGTCCATGTATGTGTATTCTTATAAGTAACATAAATGTTTTCCAGATACGAGACGATCTACCTCACAGCTCACAAGGCGCCCTGCAGAGCAGCTGCATTCAACAATGATGGTATGTTCGCAGAATAATTTCCAAATCTCATTCAATGTGTATCATTCTCTTTCCTCTAGTTTTTGTTCCTTTCGATAGATATGTGCACTTTTAAGAATTTCAGGCACCAAACTTATCTAGCTGTTCTGCTACCCAACCCTTGTGTGCTATCAATTTTACTTCTTATCTAATGAAGTTCCACGCGCTCCTGCTGTCCCATTACTTTTCACTCCAAACAATTCCCTTTATCCTCATCAGGCACCCTGTGTGCGACGGGTTCCGTCGATTGCTCAATCAAGATCCTCGACGTGGAACGAGTCATAGCGAGAGAGGTGAGGGAGTCATATTATATGCCGAAGAACTCGAGATAATTTTTGCATAAGACAGGGGGAATAAGTAATAAGATGAAATTGGGGGAAATTTTTTTATCATGGTATATCCATGAAAGACAGAAACGCCATGGACGTTTGCGCCATAGTGGCGAATTGGACAGATGCGTCGTTACAACGATGCAAGTGTCAATTCCACCATTATGGCGCAAAAGTCCAGGTTTCTTTTATTCTTTTCCTCAAGTTATTTTCATTTTTCTAATTTGTCCAGGGCGGAGACATGTCCGAGAACGGTCCCGATGCATCCAATCCCTGCATTCGGACACTCTACGATCACATGGATGTCAGTTTCCCTTTTAAACGTTTTCTTTATTTCATTTCTTTATCCATTCTCATATACACTGAAAAACCAATCAATAGTCAGACAACAGTTGAAGGGGTTCCCTTCGCTACAAACGATCTAGGATCGTATGATATTTACAATGAAAGGCAGAAGTAATCAACCAGTTGCAAAAGCATTTGGTATTCTCTTCGGGTTACGGTAATATTCCCTTTAGGAAGTGACTACGCTTGCCTTCCATCCCCGTGAGCCCATTCTGGTTTCTGGTTCGAGAGATCAAACTCTCAAAATGTTCGACTACTCCAAGATGTCCGTAAAACGAGCCATGAAGACTGTCCAGGTGAATCTGTGACACACAGAATTTATATCATTTGTGTAATCAGCACTCAAAGATTTTGGTTTCCCTTTTTTTGTGAAGTTTCACCTACCGTAATCCATTTCCTCTACCCAGGAAGTCTCGACGATCTCTTCAGTCTCTTTCCATCCCGGAGGCGAATACCTACTCGTTGCTACTGAGCATCCCACATTGAGATTGTGAGTACACATTAAAAAATATCCTATGGTTAGAGAATGGGATTTGAAAAATTCCAGCAAACATTTTCACTGAAGTGGTGATTTACGTTTGATCAGATACAACTTACAATGGAGAACAACGACAGGGGGAATCCGATATGAATAACACGCTTAATACACCTACTATATTTTAAAGAAAATTAAGTAGGACATGATGATTCCTTTTGTAGATACAACGTGGAAACAGGCCAGTGTTATGTGGGTGCCATGCCGGGAGATCAGCACACGGCGCGAGTCGTCGATGTAAGTGTTGAACATTAATTGTAATTGTAAGTTATAATAGTAATAGTTTATCACTCGCATTCTGGGTATTGGATGAACAGTAATACAATTATATGCAACGAGATTGATTGCGGTGTATAGGAAGACGACAACTTGGTCGTCAAATATGGTACAGAAAATACTATAATGACTCTTATTATTAATAATTTAAAACAATGGCGTACTTAGGTGGGGAGGGATATGAGACTGGTCGCGCAAGAGTCGACCCAATCTCCGCACGGTTTCAGAATTTATGTGTTAGATTTCGATGAAAACTTGTACATAGATGCAGTTTCATGTGCTGATTCCGAAAATATGGGTTTCATGAGACAATAATTTTTATTGAACCGAGATATTGGCAAGGATAGTCAGCACTTTTCACACCAAAAATAGGCTGTATTTTTGTTAGTTTTGAGAATTTCCCCACAAAAGTATATATCAGAAGATAGCTCTTGACGAGAGGAATCGCTTGAAATCTTTAAATTTCACCTAACTCTTCGCAGAAACGAGTAAGCTTCTATCTCGTCCAAATGATATGTTGTCCCAAAAATGACGTATTTCATCGTATCCGCCTTTTCAAGGAGATATTGGAAACCGGGTTATGAGTTTAGATATTAGGTGCAGTTGCATCAGACTTCTTTTAAAAAAACCGACTTTACAGTGTTTCATTCCACTTTTCGCCTCTCTGCGCATCGGTTTTTGATTATGTTTCATGCCTTTTCAGCAATTGTTCGCCGCTGATAGGAAACGTTTG
>JACMIF010000835.1:0-30843 GCA_014805445.1 Diplogasteroides magnus
GAAAGTTGTTCGTCTCGATGAGATCTTCGGCTTTGTTGTTGACCACAAAGCGATATGATCAAAGACAAAAGAGATAGTAGCACTTTTCTGAAATTCGCAAGGCGCTAATAGAGGGGTTTCCTCCCCCCTCCTCAGCTCGGCCCCTCTCCCTCGCCTCTGCCAAAATCTTTCGTTGCGGACACGTGATAGGGTTACTTAATTCTGACCAGTGCACAGTGCCTTTAAGCAGTATTTTCTTCTTTTAGATCGTAGATTTTGGATCCTATGCAACGCAACAAAGACTCTTATTTTTGAATATAGTTTTTGTCCGTTGACATCGAAACTTCATTTCAATCGCAGGAAATATTGTTGACGAAAAAGTACCGGTACCTGCCGCGGGATTTTCAACTTGTAGAAATGATAACAAATGATGCTACCCGAAGGAAATGCTTTACGTATAATGTTTAGAGAAGCATTTTTGGTTCACGCTTGTATGCTTTTCCTATGGGAGAGAGTATTCTGAATTTCGTCGGAAATTGTTCTTTGGATAACCTAATTCGTTATTTTAGGTTCATCTGCGAGCGGGAAGACGTCTATGAGTGAATGCCCATTCGCTTTATGGATGGGGCGAGCTTGGGGAATTTGAAGATTGTCGTGGGAGGTCATCATTTGTTCCAGGTTCTTTCCCCTTGTTCTCTCTGTCCTTAGCGTCTTTTGTAGTCAATACGGTAGTCTTTTGAATTTTAACATAAAGCGCTTTGTACTTTTATTTGTTCTTTTGACGCGAGTTGATTGTGTGAATTGTCGCGTTAAGAAATGCCAGAAATTGTACAGACAATTTTTGATTTTTGTGCGACAACAAGGCAAATAAAAAGATATTTGAGTTCTGCACAGTAATCAAAGACATCGAAGGTGGTAACTGGGGTTGGATGATTGTTTGGTAGGGCAGGATATCCAAGAAGAGTGCAAATTTCTGTCGTCTAATTCCCTTGGAACTATTGACTCTCTCACGTGATGGACAACGGCTTCGAGGGAATTAGACGACAGAAATGCGCACTTCTTCTTGGATTCCGTCCCTAAACACATCCAAGATGGAACCTGGGGTTGGATGATTGTTTGGGCATTCTCCATGTTGCAATTGTTCATTTGATCCTCAACATGTTACTCCTTCATGGATGATTTTTGATCTCTCAAACAGACATTACAATCCTTGCCGGGGAAGGGAGTTCCCCTAAAGATTCCTTATCGCCACAGTGTAATGAATGTGACAGTGTGCATTGGCCTAGTTATCAAGATGATCATAGCGCAGGTTGATTTCATGGCCCTTTGATTCCCTCTCTGATTCTCTCGAGGGTCAATGGATCAGGCAAAAAGGCATTGCCATTAGGGTCACATTCTCTTGGAGTGCCAAGACTAATCATCTGGGATCTCCTCTGTCGCTCACTAACTGTGCTCTGTCACTGCTAAAGGGCGCTCGGTCGCAGACAAGTGCAGAGTCAATCGTTCTCGTCGACTGTGCACCCTCCTTATCACTGACGAGACGACACTCTAGCAGGTAGTTGTTACTCCATCGGCCGTCCTTCATTCCTCCTAACCCCCACACACATTTTAATCCCTGTAAATCACTGTTATTCCTAATAATCGATCATGCCGCGTTATGAGAAGTTATTGTCTCACTACATATAAATATCTAACCCCCAGATGTGCGGCATATTCGGGGTGGTTGAGGCCGATCAGGCTGATGGAGAGGGGCCGAGTGTCAATCTACCGGCTGTTGCTGCTGATGGACTACTTGCACTGCAGCACAGGTGAACATTTTGGGCTGATGGAACTACTACTGCTGATGGTCTTGGCTAGGGAACACTTTTTGGAGATAAGTACAACTCTTTCGTCTCTATGCATTGTCGACTCATTCTCTGTCTCATCTTAGACAACCGGTCGGAATGAGAGGGCAGATAGTTATGATGCACTTATTTTCACAAATTCGATCCCTATCCTTGGAAGGGTGAATCCTAAAGTGCATTCCGTCTAACGTACTCTCACACACTCGCTCGCTTAGACAAGACTTCGCGATAGACAGAACGGAGAGATGGAATGTACTTTGTGATTCAATATGCTAGGACTTATTGTCATGTTATTATCGTGCTTGGAACTGTTATCATCACGTCTATTTCGTGCTGATCTGAATCTGAATTTTCTGTGGATTAATTCGAGCTCAGGCCTGACATTCGTCTTTATCGCACTGAATATGATGACATTCGTCTTTATCGCACTGAATATACTGCTTGTAAACTTGCTGGGCTTACAGGAAGCTCAAGCATGTGGAGATGCGTAGATACATCATATATCGATTGATTGACATTGATTGGAATATTCTTCGTTTGCAGAGGCACTGAGAGTGCTGGCTTGGTGGGCAGTGATGGACGGACCACGGATCACCTGGAAATTGTCAAGGTAGAGTGGGTACTGTAGATGGGAGACAGGGTTATTTAACAACGAGAGTTGACAGGGTTCCTTAACAAGGGTACTGTAATACCTCTAAATTTGCAGGGATGTGGTCTGGTTAGGGACGTTTTCAATGAAGAAACACTCAACAGATTTAAAGGTGATTTGTGTGTGTGCTACCATAACCTTGACGGTGTGCGAAATGGGAATTTGCAGACAGTAAATTGTTGATGGGGCACACTCGGTACTCCACTGCAGGGAAGAAAGCGGCCATCAACTGTGTGCAGCCTTTCGTCGTCTACACTGCAATAGGTTGGGAGTTGAATGACAAGGTCACTAAAGAGTGACAGGGTTGCTTAACGACTAGTGTGTGAAAAGTAAGCAGAAGTGCCTTTTTCTGTCGTCTAATTCCATCGGAGCAGTTGTTTGATGGACAACAGCTCTGAAGGAATTTCCTGCCCTATAATGACAGGATGTAAATTGTATCATGTTCTCTTGATCTGTGCAGTTTATGCCATGAAAAAGGCATAGGAACGAAGCAAAGTTGCTTGTGGGGGATACTGTAGCCGAGATTCTGGATGGGATCCTGCATTTCAGGAACCGTGGCCATTGCACACAATGGAGAACTGGTGGATGTGAAGAAGAAGAGGAAAGAGGTGAGGGGATATCGTTGACATCATTGATATTGTAGACTACAGTCTAGTATGTATCCAGTATCCAAGGAAGCATAAGTAGATTCTAGGGTGTGCAAATCAATTGTAAAGCGCATTCTCATTCGGCTAATCATCGCTGTTGTCTGAATGCACATGATTGGGACAAGGGTTTCCAAATCGGTAAAAGTGCATTTGTCATTCGTCTAATCTCACTTTGCTTACCTTCTCTGGCAAGGAATCTACCATTCAATGAAGACTAATGAGAAATGCACTTATTACCGTTTTCAGAAACCCTACAGTATACCTTTTCACTCTTAAATAGGGAACGGAATCCTCTCAATCGTCTGATTCACTCTGAGCGGTTGTCTCTCTCACGGCAAGGACAACCACTCCGAGAGAATTAGACGACAGACATGTGCTCACTTCTGCTGGAATTCCGTTCAATATTCGTAGATATTGTAGTGAGAAGATACCGAAATCACTGTCAACAGACTTCTTACCGTAATCATTTCAGGTGTTGGAAGCAGGAGTGGGCCTGTCCACAGACACTGACAGTGAACTCATCGCACAGATGGTTGGTTTACAGTTGTATGAAGACTAGGGTAAAATGCAGCAGCGCCACGGAAAATTGCGCCATTACGGTGACATTGACACTTGAGCCGGTCAGGGATGGCTCATCAGCACGTTTCACCGTTATGGCGCAAATGTCCGTGGCGCTGCTGTCTTTCACCCGAAGAATGGTGTGTAGCCCTTCGGGTACACAAGCAAAACGACTTTTAATTCCTCCTCTGCGTCTTCCAAACGTTTTGCTAATTGCCCGGAAAACTCATCCTAATTAAGACGGGCTTATGCAGCCAGTTATGATGTTGCTTCATTCTGTTCCTTTAGATAGCAAAGGCCATCGCACTCAACATCAGATGCCATGAGGGAGAGGAGAATAGGACGGACATCTCTACGGTATGGAACAACTAATCTATACGTTTTGTCATTTCGTCCGATTCAATGTAGCGTCTTTCATGAGACAACTGACAGTTTAATAGCAGAGTATAGATTAGCAGGGTGTAGATGATAGAAAGAGTCGTCAGTTCGTAAAGTAATTGCCATTATTTTAAGAAGAAAACATTGCGTTCTCACTATTTTGGCCGTGATGAAAGGGTTGGGAAAGGGAGGAAGGGAGAGCTAAAAGTAAGGCAGAGAGGGACGCGAGAGAAGAAGAGTAGAGAAGGGAGTGGAGAGACGAAGAGACCCCCTGTCCCCATCCCCTCCCTCCCTCTCCCTTTTGTCACCCGGCTCGTGTGCGTAGCTCTCCCTTTATGTCAGGACGTGTCTGGGTCGCCTTTAAACTTACCTGGCTGGGAGGCTCTCGCGATCACCAAGGCGGGACCTCTACGGTGAGGCTAGTCCATTGCACTTTCGGACTTGCTGACCTGTATGGCAGCTCCGAGTTGGGGTTCGCCAACAGCTACATTTTTGCGTGAGGGGCTGCGTACGCGCGGCCCCAGCAAGACTGACAATAAGCATAAGAAAAGCATACACATGTAAACACAGTTGAATGTTAGCCGCTATATTTCTTGAAACAAATCCAAAATCACGGTTAGCGGTCAGAGAAACGACGTAATATCCAGCACGGGAATTACGGAAATTACAAGAGCACAGTCACTTGCCAGATGGAGTGTGCGTTGTAATTCTACATGAATAATAGCGGAGTTTCGTTTCAGGAACTGGCCGTGACCATGTCCGAGCTGAACATTTCGTATTCCCTGTTGGTCATGACTGCAGACAGGTTTGTATCTGTGCTGGTGTGATGGTTGAAAGATGTTTTCTAGACTCTACGCTATCCGAGACAAGTACGGCAACAGGCCACTATGTGTTGGAACACTATACAGTCCCGCCAAGAACGGTTAGATTCTTTACAAAATAGCGTTCTTATTGTTAACCGTTCCCCTTCTTACAATGGTGTAATAAAAAAAAATACGCGAATTCGCCAATCAAAGTTCATCGAAAAATCAAATGGTCATGACTGCATGAACTGTTTACAATGTGTGGTTCAGGAGCCACCCCTCGACGACCTTTGATGTACCTGGCTGCATCGGAATCCTGTGCACTTCCTCCTTCAGCCACTCTGGACTTTGAGGTGAGTGGCACAATCAATTGGTTGAATTTATCATGATCTCAATCGTTTTCTCAGGTGAAGCCTGGGGAGATCGTTTGCTTGTCCCGACAAGGCATCAAGCACATCATACAGGTACCTAGTTCTCTTCACAGTCAGACTGTCGATCTGTTGCCGGTTAGATAATCGTGAGAGAACACTGTTATATAAGAGAGAAGTCTGACCGTCAGCCTGACTGCTTGTGTCTTCACCTCTGAATCCGAGTAGTTTGAAGGGAATGAGGGGTGCAAGAAAACTGCACCATGAACGATTGCGGCGTAATTGCTGAAATGAACAGGAGCGTCTTCAACCCATTTCACCATCGCGGCGCAATGGTCCATGGCGTTCTTGTCTTTGAACCAGTCACGAAATGTTTCAGTCGGTGATGATTGTTCTTGTAGATGAAGCCGTCCACTCGGCAGGCCTTCTGCATCTTCGAGTACGTCTACTTCGCACGAGCAGACTCCATTATGGAAGGGCAACAAGTGGCCAAGGTGATTCATTTAGAGAAACAGTAAAGACCGACAAATTCACATTGCCTCTTCATTGTAGGGTTCCTAAAACGATAATCGAATGCTTTTATCTCTCGTCTAAATAATCTCAGCGGAGCAGTTGTCTTTCATGTAGAAAAACAACTAGTGAGAATTGCACTATTTATCGATTTAGAAATTCAACTGGCTTTCCAAATAAAAAGTCCTTATGTATACTCCATTTGCTATAACACATACTGTTGATTGTAGGTTCGTGAAGAGTGTGGTCGTCAACTAGCAAGAGAAGGAGCAGTGGAAGCAGATGCAGTGTGTACTGTACCAGAGTCTGCAATGGCTGCGTCTATTGGATACGCTGCTGAGGTCAGTACACATGAGAAATTCACTGGAAAATGTCTAATTTCCAAATATTCGTCCAATTTCCGCGGCGCTTTTGTCCACCGCATGAAGGTGCAGCAGAGCCGCGGAGTCTAGACGAATGACAAGTGCACTAAATGCGCTGATAACGGGGACCAGGGCTTCAAAAACGGTAAATTTGTCGTCATTCTTCTCCGCCGCGCGGTCGTCTATCACCAATTGAGATATCCGCGCACCGGAGCAGAATGACGATAAATTTACCGTTTTAGAACCCCTAACGGGGACCGACGATGATGATGATATAAACATTGCAGTCCGGCATTCCCTTCACACAAGCACTGAGTAGGAACAGCTACGTGGGCAGATCGTTCATTCAACCGAGTAATCAGGTGGGATTGTGGCGAAAGAACAGTAATTAAATACCTTGATTATCTCATGGATAAACGTCTCATTTCTTTCTCGTGTTTTGTCCTCTGACCTCACGAGAACAAGCAAATGAACTTTAGATTTAGTAGAGAATAATGACAATACCCTTCAGGCCCGTCAATCCGCAGTCAAGCGGAAGTTCGCTGTGCTCACGGAGAACGTACGAGGTATACGGTAGACCTCTTCGTGGTGGGACAAAAGGTTTCCGTTCAGGGAAGCGGATAGTCCTCATTGATGATTCCATCGTGCGAGGCAACACAATGGGCATCCTGGTTGCCATATTGAAGGAAGCAGGGGCGAAGGAGGTGAGAATTAAACTTCGTACTACGCCTTCGAGTCTCCTGACGAAGTGTATTCATTATTCATCGCCGAGCGGTTGTCTATCATCTGTAAGAAATAACAGCTCGGAGATGAATGAAAGAGAGTGACTGCTCTTCGTGAGGCGACTCAGAGGCGTTACGCGAAGTATAGTAAGAATGACAGTCACGTTCATTCCTGAACGTTGAAGATCAAGAATTTTAAGAAGAAGAAGAACGAACATGATTTTAAATAAACAATGCTTTGATTTTGAGGATGAGAAGAACAATGGGGAACTAATTAGTTGACAGCATAAAAGTATCCTTGACTGTACTCAGGTGCATCTCCGAATCGCCTCACCGCCTGTCCGACATCCATGTTACATGGGCATCAACATTCCCTCTAAGCAAGAACTCCTTGCGCACGGAAGGGATGTGTCTGAAGTGACTGAAAAGGTAGGAATTTCTGACTGTCGAACATTCACTGCTTGGTGTAGTGGTTGTGGCCCACGTCAACTCATATCTTTACTGGACGAAATTCTTATATGAATTACTGCAGATCGGCGCCGATTCCGTTGTGTATCTCTCAGTGGAAGGACTGCGTGCCGCAGTTCAGAAGTCAGCCAAGTCTGGAGCCATGGGAGTGAAGCCGGGCCATTGTACGGCCTGTCTAACGGGCGAGTATCCCGTGGACATTGAGGATTGCGGTACCGGAGAATGAGAGGGTACGGTATCCATATCAATTGACACTTTTATTAGGGTTCTAAATCGGTAAATTTGACGTCACCCTCCTCCGTAGTGCGGTTATCTCACTCAATGATAGACAACCACGCAGCGGAGAAGAATTGCGATAAATTTGCCGATTTGGAACCCCTAACTTTTATTGATTATCACAATACATTTTTGCTAAAACCGCAGAAGACATACGACTAGAATTAATCACGGTTATTAATTGTTCTTTGTTGTTGATTGTGTTTGTCAGTGTCCTAGCAATCGCATGTACAAATTCGCTATTGGGTCGTCCGTTTTTGGATATAAGACTATATTTTTTATGTTACCAGATGCATATCTATTCAATTAATGAATTGTATTTATTACGGAATGCAAACACATTGAATGTTGTGCGGGAAAAGTGCATACAAGCGATCAAACAACGTGATTTTGACTAAGGTTTCCAAAACTAAGGTGTCGCTATCAGTGACTTTAGTGAAATTGTCATTCGTCTAATCTCCGCGGAGCAGTTGTCTATCACAATAGAGAGGTCACTGCTTCGCGAAGATTGTACGAATACACTAAAGTCACTAATAGCGACATCTAAAACGGTAAAAAGGACATTTCTCATTCGTCACATCCCAGTCGAGAGGTTGTCCCTGCCTTTGATAGACAGCGGCTCCGCAGAGATTATGCGAATGAGAAATGCAGGTTTTTCACGAATTACAATAATTATGCTCAATTATGCCTAAACATGACCGGCATTCTCAACCAGACTCCGTTCTCTTTCTCTGTATACTTTTAGCAGATTCTTGTACACTTCGACATTATCCCGGTTTGGATTGGCCTCCAGAGTCAGAGAGGACTTGAAGTGCTCGTGGTAAGACACAGAAGGAGAGTCGTGCACTGAAAGATGTAATTATTATGGTTTATAAATCCATTCTCCTCTGAGTGGTTGTCTATCGCTCGGAGAGACAATCGCTCCGAGTAGAATGGAAGAATCGTAAATGAATTTGACTGGCAATTTGGAAACCCTAGTATCTATTGGATCTATTGGTTCGTCTCCTAAGTTAGTCATAACGCTAATGTTAGGTATAAAGCATATAACACTGTATCCACGGCGCATTGGTAAAATGTTTTCCTATGCAATCATGAGCTGGTTCGAACGTTCTTGCCACCATTGTTTTTTTTAAAAATTTTAATCATTAGAACTTACTGTATTTAGCTCTCTTGGCTCCACCCTGTGCTGCAGAGTCTGCCACTGCAGCAGTGTGCACTGGTCTGCCAAACACGTCTGCCAACATTTGCCTGAATAAACAGCTCTTCATTTCGATGCTTACGATGTCAAGGAACGGACTCAATCAGTTCCCCATTCACGAATTAGCAGATAATTACGGCAAAAACTCTTTCGTTATCTTGACTATTATATAGTCGACTGTTTGATTACTTTTTGCAAATGTTTCAATGTCATCATGTCTGTGCAGATATACCTTCCATGAAACGTAACCCATAAATTCCATAGGGCCATAAAGTACTAATTCTGGCAACCATTTTACTCGTCAAAGAAGGTAATCTTGCTCACCTTATGGATGCATTTGCACTGGCGCCTCCCGTCACGATCACCCGTGATATGGTCTGCAAGGGATGAAAGTCACGGAAGAAGAAGAATGAGGTTGCGGTACCTCAGGGCAGTTCGCCCTCAAATGCAGACACTGTCCCTCGAGAGCAGCACGAGCTTCTACTTCAGGAGAGAAGTGCTGAGAATATTGAATCACTAGGGTTTCGAAATCGGTTAAAAGTGCAATTTTCATTCGTCTAATTCCCTCGGAGCAGTTGTGTCTCTCATGTAATGGAACATCGTTCCGAAGGAATTATACGAATGAAAAACACAGGTTCAAGCTGGCTTTCCTTACCTTATTTGCAAGGATCAGATAGCGTTCAACTAATCTCAATTATACCTGAACAGGATTCCCTTCTGCATCCCATCTCCAGTCTCCTGCAGACACTCTCGGCTCGATCTCAGCCATGTCGAAGTAGATGCCTGTGGAGAAGAGAACCTTGACTTGATCTTCAGTATATTAAAGTTTATGATGAAACATTTCTGTTTTACTCCACTGTCCAGCGGTCTTTCGCTATCAAATAGGATTTCTAAATCGGCAAATCGTGTACTTCTCAGTTGTCTAATCCCCGCGGAGATGTTGTGCATCGGAATCCGGATTCTGGGACGTTGAGCCAGACTCTCTCATATCGAGCTCTTCGACAGATGCCCTCACCAATACATCCATTGTTCCCTGCAGGAGTCTCTCGCAGCATTTCCTCCATCTGTGGCCAAGTCAATCCGAGATTCTTCCTGATCCTCTCCCGAGTCAGAGAACCGTTCTTATAACTGAAATGCAATTTCGTTCTTGAAGCAACACAGCCAGGAGCAAGCATCGTCAAAACACGGTAAAAGAACTGCCAAGTTCAGATAAGCAAATGATGTATTTCAGACGATGTTTAGCAAAGGTAATTTTTCTCATTCGTCTAATCCACTCTGAGAGGGCGTATATTGCTCGACGAGATAACGGCTCCGTGGATATCCGACGAATATGCACTTTGCTACCGATTTATCAACCCAATCTTACCAAATCAGCGTGATGTACTGTCCAATGGCCGTTGGATGAATGAATAAATGTCCTCGTTCCAGAGGAATGAACTCTCGAGTGACGAAGATGGCGGTGTCTGAGGAGCCGAGTGATAGAACCACGTCTCCCTCGACGACGTTGAGATCGGCCATGGATGCTGAAACCAATAGATATCATACGACAATAGGCCGCAAAATCAGGAAAATAGTCAGAAAAAACAGTTCGTTTATCATCTGACAGCTTCTAACTATCTATGACCAGTGACAGTATGAAACTGTCAGACAACATTTTCAGTGTACAACAACTGTGTGGCAACTGACAGTTTTTTCCTGTTCAAAAAACAATCAATTTCGATTCATTTTCGTCTTGGCTTTCGTCCCTTGCTAGATATTGTGATCTCACTGTGATCAATGGGTGTAGAGTAATATTGTAAAGATATCTATCTGATAGCAAAGATGCTCACATAGATTATCGCCTGTGAACGCGACCACGCTGCATTCCTCAGGGAAGCCGAACCGCTTTGCAATGTAGGAGGAAACGGTGCCCTGAAATCATAGCACAATGCATGAATGAGCGATAATGATTAGGATTTCAAATACTGTAATATAGTGCTTTTCTCATTCATCTAATTGGCGCCGAGCGGTTTGCTCTAATTGTATTTAAGTGCGATAGACAACCGTTCCGATTGGACAAATGAAAAATGCACTTTATTACCGTTGTAAAAACCCCAATGGTGTAGACAGACCAGCTTCGTTTGTGCAGGCACGGGTTTTCCTCCGAGCTTCTTTCGAAGATCTTCGCGGTCATCTTCATTGGCATCGACGACAACGTCGAGACAGGCGTCTGACCAGTCTCCAGACTGAATTCATGCATAATCAACGTCAAAACACCTCGCTCTGGGTAACTACTAGGGTTTTTTTTGAAAAGCAGTAGTAAAAATAGACGAACGAGAAATGCACTAACAATAACCGTAGAAACCAGAAAACAGAGGTCGTTACAGAGTATAAATTATAACTATTATAGGTATAATTGTTTTGCTTTCTAGCTGATTCCCTGTCGTTCTTGCCAAGATTAGAGGTTTCAAAACCGTAAATTTCTCGTGATTCTTCTCCGCAGCGCGGTTTTCCATCAAAGAATGAGACAACTGCGCTACGGAGAAGAATGACTGCAAATTTAACGTTTTTGAACCCCTGGCCATGTTGCAGGTGTGTGATGTTTGAAAATGGCGCTAGAATAATCCTTCTCATCTGTTTTCTTCCCTATTTTGGCACTCCATTCAGCGCATGCGAAGGTACAATCTGCGTAATCGGATGAGTAATTCACTCGTGATGCTGAACTTTGCCTTTTGGAGATCATTTCCGGTTTTTTCACGGTCATTCAAAAAACTATATAGGAATGCGGAAGTGTCGGTCCACCTATCACTAAAAATAAATTTTAAATAGGAAGGAAACATTTACACTAGAGGCATAAAGGTGATATAATAAATGCAGGCAGATGCACCATCATTCCACAGCTCAACTGTCTGTTTCACCATTATGGCGTAAAGTCCATGGTTCTATTGTCTTTGCTCTTTTGGGACTGTACCTGAATGTCGAGCAGATTGGTTCCGCAAGCGTCTGTAGTGTCAATGGGTGCAACTCGACCGAGGAAGAGGGAAGGAAGGAAGGAGGATATCAGAGAGATGCGCTGCAAATGATCAAATTCATACTAGTCCACACATAATAAAACCCATTCACTGATGACAGTTTGAAACTGTCAAACGGCAAACCGACAGTTTTTCTGACAGTTTCTTTTCTTTGTGGGTTTATAAATCGGTAACAAAAAGTGCATTTCTCATTCATAAAACGTTCGATAGACAACATCTCCTCATTGATTAGATGAATGAGAAATGCTACTTTTCGATTTAGAAAGGCCAATTAACATGGGGAAGAAACCAAAATTTGCACGAACTCCAAGATTCATCTACTGGTACAAAGCACACTCACCGTCGTCTCTTCGTAAACTGTCCGTTGATGTGCTCGGATCTTGGCGATTTGGGGTCCCGAGAAGCGGTGGTAGGCCTTGGATCCGCTGATCCGATTCAGATCCTAGAATTGGATGAATTAACAAAGCAATAATTTGATCAGCTCACGGCATATTTAACAGTTTGACTACGTTATGGGTTATGTTTCACAGATGGTATATCTTCAAATATGTATAGTAGCACTGAAACATAACCTATAAAGCAGTCTAAGTGACAACTATAGTTCACCGGTATGAGTCTGTCGAACTTGTCTACGAACTCTCCCGTAGAGGAGTCTCTCCAGATGGGACAGCGATCGGTGGCGAAACCGTTCTGAAATGATCTTTGCCTTTATGGCTTTTAAATCGGTAGTAAAGTGCATTTCTCATTCGTTAGATGCAGTCGGATATGTTGTCTGTATGAGTGCTATTTTGACAACAGCTACGAGAAGAGAAGTGCACTCAACTACCGATTTGGAAATCGTAGTTGACTTCATAGTCCACGATTCTTCTGCCTAAAGACGATGACGCTTATTTCTTGGACATTCGCTTCATAATCGTGAAGTGGATAAATGCGCCATCGTTATTTTACAGCACAACGTCCATTTCACAGCTATGGCGCGAAATCCATGACTTTCCTGTCGTTTACCCATTCTTCTTCTTTTTCGAGCTGGTCATTGTGTACCTGTAGGTTCTCCCGAATGGATTTGTCTCTGTACATTGTGCCAAGTGCGTCGTCTCCCCTCTTCGACCAGTACACGGTGCCATGTTGCTGAATGGGAAGAATTGCGGATCAGGGCCTATTATCAAAGCATTTCCATATTTTTATTCGTTTAACTTCCTCGGAGCGGCTGTTTCTTTATGTGATAGGCAATTCAGACACTACAGCAGACAACTTATTCAGTTCTTGTGAATTTGTCAACGAGGATAGGGGAGAGCAATGGGAACAAATCATTGCAGTTTACATGCGAATTCGGTTATGTTTCACCGTTCCATATATTTCAACAGTAATATCTTTCGTGAAACATAACCAATCTAAGTACCTGTGCTTGGATTGCCTTCTACTGATTCGATTGCCCAGACGGTTTGTGTTTACAGGCTTTGTGTTGCTTCTTTCGCCCACGCGACTTTGTGAATAGGTAGGAAAAGAACATAAGATACACAAACGGACGATCACTAGAGGTTCCTGGTACTTAGGTAGTTATAAAATATATAACTTATAATTGCTGGAGTGGTTTAGTTTTCCCCTGCCATTTTATTTATCTTTACGAGAGACGATAATGCAATAGAGATCACATGAAGCCGAAAAGATCTATGCAGCTGCAACAATGATTCGAATTCCCGAACAAGATGTTCACTATTTTGGCCTAGAATTCAGCGTTGCGTACAGTTCCCATAAATGCTTTGTAGTTTTCGTTCGTGATCACTTCTCTGTACAAACGGGAAATTGAAAAGGAACTGTGATACATTCGGAACAGGTTACGACACAGCTTGTGCAGCTGCTGGTCAGGAATCACAATGGCTGGCACATGCAGGGGTTCTAAATCTGTAAATTTGTCTTCATTCTCCTCCGCGGCGCGACTATCTCACCCCACGACAGACTGCAACGCTGCTGAGAAGAATGAAGACAAAATTTTCCGATCTAGAACCCACGGCGTTCACATCGGCTAACCTGGGCGGTTCCTGAGATCGCGGCGATTCGGGATACAATTGATGAATTGGAAGCAAGACGGGTGAGCAGTCGATCAACAGCCTCAAGCCACAGTCCAA
Organism: Diplogasteroides magnus; assembly: GCA_014805445.1. Taxonomy (NCBI): domain Eukaryota; kingdom Metazoa; phylum Nematoda; class Chromadorea; order Rhabditida; family Diplogasteroididae; genus Diplogasteroides; species Diplogasteroides magnus. The sequence goes on from JACMIF010000835.1 coordinate 13,900, forward strand.
CGGGAGACCAGGCTGAGTCGCCCTCGGTCAGAAAGCCATCCGAGGTGCTGAAAGAATCTTTCACACCGTGGCGTAGTGGTAGAGTGCCAATGCGCGAATAGTCGCAGGTTCGATCCCTCGGCGATGTCCATTGCTAATTAGGTGATTAGTTGATTCAGCACGGAGTAGCGCACTTTCCCATGCTCGCTCTCTTTCTCTCACCATTGTCTTTCAACCCGGGGCAGGTGCGAAGCAATAAAAAAGCTCACCCGAACTCGGGCAGGTCCCGGCCGAAGTTGATTGCGTCACTGTAGGCAACATTGCAATCGTCATCGATGACCACGGCTTTCAGCTGATAAAAGTGTTTGGTTATGGGATTATGGACCACAGATGAATAGTTTCAATCACTAACAATGATTGTCCGTGATCGTTATCAACCAGGGGCTATAAATCGGTAAATTTGGCGTCATTATTCTCCGCAGCGGGTATGTCACACCGCCTGACAAAACAACCGAGGTGCGGAGAAGAACGACGATAAATTTACCGCTATTGAACCCCTGATCGTTATCAACGTGCTATCACTCGAGTGATTTGTCCCTTTTAAAAACACGGTCAAAAGTCACGAATGATAACTACCTAGGGTGTCGCTAGCGGAACCAAATAGCATCATTGTTGTCTGTTCACTCATTCCTAGCGGATGTCTGTGATGAGCGAGAGAGAATGGATCACCAATGTACACAGACAGAAAAGTTTCGCTTTGTTTCTGATATTGACACTCTAATGATAAGCGATCTCTGGCAACAATCGTTGGTCGGCCACGGTTCAGAGATTGCTACGTGCTCCCAGACACAACAATGTTGCTTACACACAGAAAAATGCTGCCAATCCCCTTCACTATTCTGTTTCAAACCGCCAATATTGACAGTTGAACTGCCTATATTGGCATTTTGGAACTGAATGGTGAGGTGGATTGACAGTATTTTTTTTCTATGGGTACCTGCTGTGTGCTCAGGTCGAGTCCGAGGAAGAGTGGACCGGTCATGTTCTGCTGAAACAAGCATCTCATTGGATCGGATAAGAACGAATACGCGAAAAAATTAACTTTTAAAAACTGTAAAAACCAGTCCCACACATTTATTCCAACTCGGTTTAAGAATATTGTAGGATAATCGGCAATATTGCTTTCCTAATCGCAATGAATAGCCAATAATGGCAGTAATTAGTTGATAAATAGGCGTTGCCGAAGGGTCGATGAGGAGAAATGGAAGCGAGTATGCACTCAAGGGACGCTCTCTCTCATCATTGTCCCTCTCTCGCCCTTTACAACCACAAACGTGGTCAGCAAAGGGGAGAGGAGAAGACAATACCATGCTTTTCACTTTTCCCTGCACGAGTACGTCGATAAAATATCGATAATAACAGTGCCATAGGCAAAAATCTTCTCTCTACATTGTCTTATTGAAAACAATGTATTCAGTAAAATTCTCTTCATAATCATATCGGATTATGTAAAGTAAGCTAAAAATGATATTCTGAAATACGAAAAATCTAATTTTTTCGTCGGTGTTTCTGTGAATCATCGGTTCAAAGTCCATTCATTTCATGCGGCCACCCTTTCGAAGTATTTTTGTCTCATTCTAATCACATTAACACTCTGATTAGAATGTAAGTGTTTCACAATGAGTATTGCGAAAGAGTCGGGAAGAAGAAAGAAAAGAACGACGACGGAGAGAGTCGTTCTCTTATAGGCATTGCTTTTTGGCAATAATGTGCTACTTTGTCGTCTCTGCGTTCTTGCCAACCCCTGTCTCTCCACGATCATGGACAACTAGTCCTGAAATACATGGAGAGGGGCAACTCTAGGGAGCGCATTATGGACATTCCAACCTCCCCAACCTCTTCCGGGCGGTCGTCTCTCAGTGTCGATAGAAGTTCCATAGTGGAGTGGGCAACATACTAAATACTTCCTATTCACATGTGCCACCGATCCCCGTCGACTGTTGACCCTCGCTGTCCTTGCGCAGGTGGTCAATAGAAGAGTGTTGACCGACACCGACACATTTCAACCCCCCCCCTCCCGATTTGTCGCAAATCTGCTCGTGATGACTCCTTCGCACTGCAGCAGTGATCAGAAAAGGTCAGTTGAATTCACTGGAAACAAACAACCTCCCTTGAAAGATACTGGTCAGTATAGTTGGCATTTCCACTACTCCATGGGTTATGTTTCACAGAGGGTATATATATATATAATAGCCTTGAAACATAACCCATGAAGGAGTCAAACTGCTATGCATACTGATCCCACCTTGATCGATACTGGTCTGTGGTGTGGGCGTATCGTTATTGAATGCATATGTTCATTCCCATGCTTTCTCTGCTCTCCCTATTGTGAGCTGCAGCCATCTGTTGTGTTATGCATTCAATGTTATATACAAGTTGTATAATACAACTGTCATATTGTTGTATGAGTCGACCTACTGATGGTCAGTCAACATTTCTTTCAGCAATAATTATTGCGCCTGAACTTTCTTATATTGTGCGCTCCTTATACATTTTGACCGACTTTTTCTATCATTTGTGCGTGCTCATTCGTCGTTCCTCCGACTTCTCACATTTTTACAAATATGCTTCAGCGACGGTATTTATGGACTGGGGCAACCTTTTGGTTGCTATGCATAACATATACTGTTTGCGCATGCAGAAACCATCAATGATCTGGAACAGAAAGGCAGATGTATGAATTGATAATCTGCCATAGTTTCAAAATCAACAGCACCAGAAGTGCATTTGTCACTCCTCTAATCTCTTTTGAGCTGCCACTGCTCCATGTGAGAGAGGACTAGTGAAATGAGATTGGACGAATGATACACTTTACCATTGATTTCGAAACTCAATAAGCCTCTTCATTCCGGTGATCTTTGAGTTATTCATAGAGGTGTGATAGTGGGCTAGACTCTTAGGCCAGCCTAGTTTACACTCTGGGGCGTTTCTAGACGTTTCTCTGTGAGATCAGTGTACAGAGTGAACAATCGAGGCGTGGTATTTTATCGCCTCTCAAAGCCCTTTATGTACTTTTTTTATAGTTACGAGGCGACTGCACCAAGGAGTTTGGGAAGGGAATGGGTATTAAAAAATAGTGCATAATACTTTGTGTACCCAGTACAACAATGTAGAACTACTTGAAATTCAAGGTGTTTCGGTCATAACTCCATACACCGAGCCGTTTCCAATGTTTCTTTTTGTAAACTCTTGGTCTCTCCCTCCTCTTGGTCAGCATTAAAAGCCGTTTATGGACTCTTTTTTATAGTTAGGACCCTTTCTTATAGATAAGAGATAATTATACCCCGGAGTTTGGGGACAGAATGGGAGTGTTTGTTTTTGTAAACCCTTGGTCTCCACCCTCTCCCTCTCCTCCTTCTGATCCTCCGCCTCCTCAATCACTCTATTCCCATTCCCCCACATACAGTTGGTGTGTGTGTGCTGGCCAGTCCATGAATTGTGAGTCACATTTGGTTTGATCTTTTGAGCATTACACAGGACAAACCGCGATTGAACATGTCTAGCTCGCTTGGTTCGAGTCTGTTGATGCTACCAATGCATTATATTATGTTTTTTGTTCGTTGGAAGAACTGCTGAGTGAATCCCAAAGTGTATTCCATCTCCCTGTGCTCTCTATTGCGCGGCCTTGTTCATGAGGCAAAGACGACCGAGTGAATGCCACCTCAGACCATGAATTATAATATGGCCGCATGGACATAAGAAACAGTCGTTTTGCCAACCATAGGTGGAATGCACTGGGATTCATTCCTCCAAAAATATTGAGCTGCTGGTCGTTTCTGCACGTTTCGTGCTTTATTCTAATTATCACGAATTGTCTCAGCTTAGTTGCGTAACGTGATGATACCTGACAATGTTGGACAGTGTTTCATCTGTGTTTACAGAATACTTACATATCAAGAGGCGCCCGACGCCAGGGCGCCCCATTCATTATCGTTTTTCTACCTGGATTAATCAGCTGAATCAGCATTTTTGATAATGGCATTCGATAATAGTGGACGTCACCTCACGTTTGCTGATCTATCATTCTTGAACCGAACGATGAATCATATTTGTCAAATGTTCTGTCGTATCTTGTCGATCATGCGATAAACCTTTGTGAAGCTCTTCTGCCGTAGTGACCGATTGTGTGGTGCATGAGTGATGTTCTAAAACGGTAACAAAGTGCATTTGTCATTCGTCTAACCTCATTTCTCCTGTGCGAAAGAGATTAGACAAATGCACTTTACTTCCGTTTTAAACCCCCTAGTGTATGATTCCTTCGCATTTTCATTAGTTCCTTGTATGTGATATTGTTCTCCGGTCAGTAACCAATGAAAATGTTGACACATGTCGCCCATAATGTTATCAGAAAACTCCCCCCTATCCAGACAGAATGTTTTGTCGTTAAGGAGTGATTTGAGAACGTCTAATCACAGTTTCCGCCAACGGACACTGGTCTCTTCCTCCCAATACGAATGGGAAGAAGGTTGCCAGTTCACATTCACTTCTTTTCCCGTTTCTCTCTCCTTCTCTCATTCATTTTTCTACTCCGTTGATTGTCTGTCGTATGAACTCAGTGTTAGTTATCGCATTATGGAACAATACTCATTTATGGAATCCATAAATCGGTCGCCTTTCCTCCATGCCTTCTACATATTCCTTCCTCTTTTCATTCCAGAATCCGAGTTTTTGGAATTCCTTAACTATCTATGGACTTCTGTTCCAAAATGCGATCCCTAATCCATGATGAAAACATGTCAAGCCGTGAATTTTTCTATTCATGCAAAGTGAAATCTGGGGACGCTGATCTCTTTCTCGCAAATATAAATGTGAAGTAGGTTGACTGTTCTCACACTGCCTTTTTCGTTCTTCCCTTCTTGTAACCACTCCTGCCACAAATGATGTTTTCGTGGGAGTAGTTAATAGTGTAAATACCTGTATTAGGTATAACTGTCCTTCATCTGAATCTTGGAAGACGCTGATTTCACATCCCTTCTAGGAATGACATTTGCCTCACAATTAAATGTTGACGCATAAAAGTGCGCTGAGCACTTGTCGTTCATGTTGTGACGGAATCAAATTCCTGAAAATGCTTGCCATAGGAGGAAAGGATTCTGCAATGTTTTGTCTCTCTGCTTGAAGAATGCAGGCCATTGTGAACGACAATTCATGAAAGTCCCTACTAGATCGGTAAAGTTGTCGTCATTCTTCTCCGGAGCGCTGTCGTCACTCCCCTGATAGATAACCGCGCCGCGAGAAGAATGACGGCACAAATACCGATTTACTGTTAGAACCCCCCGGTCACTAAGATTGGCAGTTTGCAAGCGAAATAGGATAAGTTTCTGTGATCTTATATCCCCCAAAGTTGTGACTTCTCCTGAAACGTAATCAATTTCGCATGCAATGACAACTGTACCACTCTTCTACTCACCTTTATAAGAACGAATAAACTGCACTGTGCTGTACTTACGATTAGTCACTGGTCACACTCAACAGTCACTGTCGATTCATGGCACAACGATCGGGAATCTTCCCGAATCAAAGCAAACATGTATGCACGTAGTCATTGTTTCCCCTCTCGTTTCGACGTCGTTTGACATTGTTCAGATGTGATCGAACGATGTCGTTATGCACTTCCCCTTTGTATTACGTGATCTTTCTTCATTCATCCCCTTTCTGGAAGTCCTAGCAATTCGTTACTCGTAATGGTCTAGTAGCCACTTGATTATTACACGTTGACGGTGCTCTTGATTTTCTCGACAGTTACCTATCTTCCATGACCATGGTTTATCCTTGTCTTGTGGCGCCCGTATGAAAGCAGAGGATAAAAAACTCTGTGTTGGCCTTGAGAAAACTTGAGTTTTGAAAATATATCTATCGATTTCATGGCATACAAACAGTGATCTTTCGTGCAATTCAGTTGACACTGATGATGATATTTTTGCCTCCGACGCGTTCCCTGATGTCTGTTACCATTCTATTGTAATGGCAAGGACAATGGATGATGTTCTTCAACCTCCTTTCTTGCCTCAATGCGTTCTCAATGCCCTATCTTCTCTTTCCACTGTTACCTGGTCTTTGCAACTAGACTATATACTGGTTCATCCTGCATACCTAGTCTATTTGGTGATAGACGACCTTCTTCACAGTTCATTTGCCTATTAGACCTCACTCTGAAAAGAGATGGTGAGGTCGGTCTCAGTCTGTTCTGAAGAGTCTACCACAGAGAGTCTGTCGAATTAGATAAAATGCCGATCGCCTTGGATATTAACGCTATACTGATGAAACGGCGCAAGTGTCCGTTTCATGATTGTGGCGCTCTCCTCCTGTTGAATGATGTCTGCGTCACCGTTTATTCTCCGGGAATCCCATTGACTCCGCTGTTGTGTCTCCTTGTCTATGGGAACAATTTCTCTCACCTGACCGGATGAAAATACAAGTATTTGTGCTCAATGTGAACGCGCGGGCAGGTTGCCAACCATGTTTCTCTGTCCAATTACTATTTTCTTCCCGGAACGGCACGTAAACGATATGTTTTACAGTTCCGATATAATCAAAGCGCTTTTATATTCGTACGAACTGTGAAACATAACCGAGAAAGTAGTCATTCTGCCAATCATAGTACACACCATGTCAGTGTCTGGGAGTACCTAGTGCTAGTACCTGACGACTAGCGATACGATCACTGACTCTTCTTTTTCTTCCTCACCAGCTTTCGCAGGTTGGGTGCCCCCGGTCTTCCGTCCCTAGAAGTCTCATAATCATTCCTACTTCTCAACCCGTAGTATATCTGTAGTCGCTTTGATGAAAACACGAAAACTCTCGAATTTCTCCGATTTTTGGTGTACAGTACTGGTATTTTCCCGAACGTAACACAATCGAGCGGGAAATGGAATCATTTGCCTCTTTTGAGCCGGCACACGTCATAAGCACTGCTTTGTATAAAGTTTGAGCTAGGGGTTCTAAAACGGTAAATTTGTCGTTATTATTCTCCGGAGCGCTATTGTCTCACTGCATGATAGACGACCGCGCGGCGGAGAATAATGACGAAAAGCTTATTGAACCCCTGGTTGAACCCTGAATTGGGACTGTAGACATCAACAGCGTCGCTTTCCATTCATGGCCGCTTAATTTTGTCGCCGAAACGAAGTGCATGTTTTCGCACCTCTCAATCACAACACAGACAGAATGTTGTCTGGCTGCCATCGCACTTTGCCAGACGCACATTGCAATCAGAGAAAATAAAAGCAATGAATGAATGCCCTATCTATGATACCTTGAGACCGCTCTGAGGTGAAGTATTCACATTGTGGAATTCCATTAAGGATAGGGATGGGTCAACGAGAAGAAAGCCTCTTTGGATATGCGCGCCATCATGGCGACATAGACACTTGATAATGACGACAACATTTGCACATCTGTCCACTTCACCAATGTGGAGTAACTATGCATGATGTTCGAGCCTTTCGCCTAAAAACATACATAGCATGAGACTAAGGTTCCTAAAGCAGTAATAAGGTGTATTTCTCCTACGTTTGAACTCCGATAGGCAACGGCTTCAACAGATATTTAACGAATCAGACGTGCATTTTTGCCGCTTAGAAGTCCTGCCGGAGACCAAAGTGCAGTCATTGTCATTACGGACTTATATGTCTGGTAGCATTAGTCTAGGTCCATCTTGATAGGCCTAGAAGAGAGGATGACGGAGGTGGGGGTCTCATGGCTAATAAGGGGGGGGGGTGGCAAATTCGTCTGGAAGCTTCGATGAGGGTGGGCTAATAGGAGAGGTGACGTTGAAATGGACATTGAGCCACTCTTGTGCTCCTCTGGACCGGAAATAGAGAACGTGTTGTCCACTCACAGGCTGTTATTCGTATCGCGATTGTTGTTCCCCCTCGTGCGAGTGGGGGAATGATACTCTCTTCCGCAGCTGATCGAACGACAACTGCGCCATGGACATTAGCGCCGTAATGGTGAAATGGATAGTTTATGCTTGTCATAATTACCATTTTCATGGTTATGTTTCACAGTTCCCATGAATATGCAAGCGCTTTCATTATATTGGAACTGTGAAACATATACAAAACAAATAGTCATTCTGCCAACCATAGATGGTTGCAGTCATGATCGATCAATCATGGCGCAAGAGTCCACTTCACGATTATGACGCAAATGTCCATGGCGTTTTTGTCTATCACATGATCAGAGATTATTGCGCTTTTACATTCGAGCACACGTGCTGTTTTCCCCGCCATTCACATCATTGTGTGAAGTGTTCGAGAAGAAAGAGGAAGAAGAAGGAGGAGAAGAGTGGACTTCAGCCCCTCTTCCTCCTCCTTTCCTCCCTTGAAACATCCCTCGAGTTTACATTTGGCAGAAAATACTACTTCTTGGATTATGCTTAACAGAATATATATCTCCAAATATACCAAACTGCCCCACCATAGTTCAGTCCCTTGCTCGGCCGACTTAGAGATTGAATGAATAAGATTACTCATTAGACATTCGCGCTTCCTTTCCGCCATGTCGAAATATTTCCCCCCACCGGCCGTCAAAACGTTATCTCAGAGACTGTTTAGTTCCGTTAGGCTGACTAGTAGTAGCCATTTATATTGACTTTGAATCTATGCTCTACGCCTCCTTGATGTACGATTTAGCGATCTCTGCCATCTGATATCAGCGCCCGAATTACACTAGGATTCCATTCGGCTCCCTCGCCATTATGGCTTCAGTCTCATGGTCTCTCTTCAAAGAAGCCCCCTTTATTGCCTATTGGCCACATGGGCTCATGTACTTTCGTGCGACGATTAAACGTGAATTGGGGGATGCCGAAGCCCCCACACACAAGCCGTTTCTGGCTGGAGAAGCCAATTGAGAGTCAATGGGAACAGATTGAACTTGCTTAGTTAGTTACTTACGAAAGTCAACAAAAGGTCATTTTACTTTATTGTGAGTGAGTAGGCAAAATCAACTTACTTTACGAAATGGGCTATTGGGCCTCGGTTAATATCCATCTCATCTGAGCTGTTCTGGCTAATACGCTCCTTATGAAAGTCGAAGCAAGGTCATTTTACTTTACTGTAAGTCAGTTGCTAATAGCAACTTATTATATGAACTCGGCTTTCATGTCTCGGTATTTATTATGCACAACCCATTCTCTCGGATTTTGCCGGTTATTTCGTCATGTCTATGAATATCAGGCGTTATTTATAATAGCATATGTCTCACGGGGACTATTTATAGGAAAATGACGTTCTGAGTACCAGTTCCATTAGTAATATTTCGTTCTGATTGACGATTTTGATCTCTCTCTCTCTCTCTCTCGATTGCCTCCCGCATGCAATTGAATGATACACACACATGTTTCACGGCCATCACTCGTGATAGGCAGAAAGGGGGAGGCGAAAGCAGGATCTATTAAACGATTACGCTCAAAACCGACCGGTGGTGAGGTTTGGGAAACATCGATCGCACCACTACTCTTTCGCTGCTGGACTACTCTTTCGCATATGTTTCAATGCTAGAAGATATTATATAATATTTATGAAGCATAACCCATTCTGTCAATAATAGAACACACCCGTAAAGTAATTGGTTGATGACGCAGAGTATCGCGAGAGTGTTCGGGCCATGTGCTTTTCCATCTGTCTCCTTCTCCCTCTGTCCAGACTTCTCTTCGTCCCCATCCAATACACCACAACTACTCACGATCTCTCCTCCTCCTCCTCCTCCTCCTCCTCTTACTTCCCCACAATCCTCCCTCCTCCCCCTAGGCGACTCATTCAGCTGTCTTTTTAGTGTGTACGCGCCCGCTGTACTCCCCGTCCCCGCTTTCCATTTCGTCACTTTGCCAAAAAGCATTTGAATTTGCGCCTTTTCGTTGATTTTTGCGCACAATTTTGCTCATTCGAACGAGTTCGCCAACTTAGTTTTTTTTCGCATTTCCGACGGTCAGGGCGAGCCAAAACGACTCACTACTATGTATTTTCGTCTCGTTCTCTACGTCCTTCTCTTGTATACAATCTCTGTCTTTCCCCCTATCTATCTCGCTCTCTCTCTACTATCGACAGTTCCACGTCCTATCTTTTCCCTCTCCTTTGATATTGTACTCTACGTAGGGGTAGTATCTGGACCAGATGTTCCGTCTAAGAGGCAATTCGAAAATACTTACATTAATTATTTACGCTTTATGTACATACTATGAATGCATTGACCAGTTGTCTTTTGGCGAGTTATCTTGTCTTTTGGCGAGTTATAAACCAGAAGTGAGCGCCTTCTGTGAAGTGATGAAATGGACTGATTCACCATGTTTCTACAGCTCGAATTTCATTATTTTGGCGCAAATATCTATTCCGCAGTTGTCTTCCACTCGTGCCCCCTTAGCTGGGAGACTCCCATCGCTGAAAGTGGATACGAAGGGGGACCCTCACGTGAGGGAGAATGAACCCCCCTTTCCCGGATGAAGTATTCACGAAGTATAGTCACATGCCAACGTTGACGACCTTCTTTCATTATCTACCAGAACGAACTTGGCACTTTGCCAATTCTTCTGAAGATGCTTGATTGCCTTGAGATCAGTGATCTGTGCACAATCACTCACTACGCCGATTCGATTCTTGATGCGACCGAAATGTTTTGTCTGTCGCCGCCGTTTCAATTGCTATCTTCGACAGCACGGTCGATATCGTTCAATTTGTTCTCTGGGCGTTGTCTCTAGGTTTGATAGAGAATCGCCCCGAACATTATAGATTGGACGAATTTCAAATGCACTTTTGTACCGTCATATAAACCCTTGTTCTCTGTCTGATTCACGGCTCAACAATCTTTAGACGGACTGCTTGTGGACAGTGTCTAGACTGTGAAAAAGGCGACTTTTTCCATTCCTGCGAACCCGTGAATAGCGCCCCCTCCTTCCCCCACTCACACCTCTTTCACTCTCACACACATAGGAGAGCTAAGACCATTCTCTGCTAGGAAACGCGTTATGGACATTCTAACCTCCACAGTCTCATCCTACCTGGCCGTCTATCGAAATGAGAGACGACCGTTCGGAAGAGATTGGGGAGGTTAGAGTAATTCCCTAATGCATTCCCTATTCTCTATTGTGTTCGCGTTTACACTCAACGGTCAGAGCGTAAAAGAGCACGACCTAATCGAATAATGGCTGTTTATCGTCTTTGGTTCTCGGAAAGTAGTCATGCAATCAGGCGATGTTATGAATAACTATCTCTGCAGCCCCTTTGTAATTATGTGAAAGTGAGTGGTGCGTCGACTTTGGATTTGGATTTGGGCACTCGGCAAACGTCATCCCCTCTCGGTGGAAAAGGCGTTACCTCCTCTCTTTCGCTATCAGCACCCTTCATCTCTTTCTTGTGCCGGTGACGTCGCACAATTATTGTTTGGGGAAAGAGCATAACAGTCGTCGCACAGCCACATGGCCGCGCTTTTTATTCTCTTCCTCTCTCTCTCTCTCCCATTCTCTGGATCATTCTCTGAGCTCCGATCTCCGACTTCCGAAGTTTAACGGCTCCGGAGAGTCGGATGATCGCAAAGTGGTCCAGCAACGGCATCGCATTTCCACTCGTGATACTTTCATTCTTGTCGTAGTGTCCAGTTTCCGTACGGCTACTGAGCGAGAAGGGCATGCAATCTCTCCAGATTGTACATATGCTCCATGTCGATCACCGTTACAACCCGAACTTGACATAGTATTCACACTTATCATCACATTTCACAGAATCAGCAGATTGTCCTCCTCGGCGGATGCGCCTGATAGGAGTAGACCTCTGCTTTTGTATTTTTTCACATCGCACTTTGGCCGCGTTCACAGTGAAAAATGCAGCGATTCGGGTTAAAGCTCGAGCTGAATGTGAGTTTTCGTGTTTTAATGAGGCAGATCTGATCGTTGATGATGACTTGCCTTATTCGAATGGTCATGTGGTGCTTTGATCCTCTTTTAGGCTCATTTTGTGCTCTAGCTAGATCTAGGTATAGATGACAATCGCCCCATGCAGATATACTTCCTGTTCACATCTCACTTCCTGTATGTCAAATCTGCAATTGGCCATGAGCTCTGATCGGCTCGTGGGACTCGAGAGATGGCTAGTATTAGATATAAACATGGGGATAGCTGCAATGTGTCTCCTATCCACATTACTGAACTCACTGCTCATTGGCGTCTCCTTCAAAAAAGTTGCTGATTGCTTTCGTGTTTTTGAACGTCACGCATTTCTCATCGGATGACTCGTCGATAGGGTGAAAGACGAGAGCGTCATGAACCCTTGCGCCGTGAATTGACGACGCATCTGTTCGTTTCACGCCTATGACTAGAGAACGAAATATGGACTGACTTTCGTCTGTGCCCTCATTCGCCCGCTCGTCTATGATGAGCTACAGAGAATGAGTCGCGCACAAACCAAAAACGGTCCATAAGTCGTTCCTTACCTATGACTCAAATGCCCTTGGCGCTCTTGTCTTTCGTCAGTTCCTAATGCAGTGATTGTATCGAATTGGGCTTACATTTGTGCTTGTCTTTAATGACACTGTTATCGCCCTCGTTCACAGATGATTTGGGAGGAAGAAAGGGAGAGAAAGGGTTCGGAGTCGATCGGGGGACGTCAAAAGGCCCAATCACTTGCTATCACTGTCACTTGACGCTCTTTCGATCTATTGAACCCAACCAGCTTGGTCTCTAACCGAGAATGCTCACGTTACAATTTGCGCTGTTTCATAACCCTTAGCTTTGAATGATGCTTAATTGACGACTGATTTGTAACAATTTCTCATTTTCTCAGTAATCACTCTTTTGCTTCGTGCTCCGTCTTTCGTGAAAGATAATTGCTAGCCAATGCGGTCAGACTGAAAAGGCGTAAATACGATCCAAAGTCGATCTCTAACTACGGGCAGACATCAAATACCTGTGTTCGTCTGTTGAGCACAAGTCTCATTCAAGCACACTCACCGAGTTGAAAGATCTATGATGCAGGGTTTGTTTATTAGTAAACAACTCAATAGTACATCTATTATATGGGATGACAACCAGTTCCGTTTCGTTTTTCTACGCAATATGCATTCATATCGCGCATTTTCGATCTTTGTTTGCACTCTGGGCATCGAATTGCTCTACACTTTTTTCTTGCTATCGCCTATATGATCTAGTGTTCCTTAATCGGTAGTAAAGTGCATTTGTCATTTGTCCAATCCTCACGTTGGCTATTGTTTATGAAACGTAGAGACAAACGCACGGCAGGAAATTAGACGAATGACAAATGCACTTTACATTTAGAAACCTATCCGTCCGGCTCGTTTTTAATTCATATCCTCTCGTCTCATTACATTCAATTTCCGCGCAATCTCCTATTTTTGCTTGACGAAACCGCCATAAACGGCTCATTTCATTGACAGGTGCACGCACTTTTGAAGATTGTCGCGGTTCCTGCGACGTTTTTGATCCCGTTCTTTCAAAGTCGCGTGATCGACGGTCCAAACTTGAGAACGCATTGTGGAATTTATAACCTCCTCGTCGGAGCAGTCGTGTCTCATTTCGATAGACGACCGCTCGGAAGCGATTGGGGAGGTTATAAATGTCACAATATCTCTAGTCTAGACTGACTGACCTCTCTAAGAGTGCGAATAGAGAAGCCATTTTGAACTCCACATCATGGCTCATCTCTTCTTTGCCGCCCTCAATCCATCACATGAAAGAGCAAGGATGCATTCATTCTCTGGTCTTCTTTTCTTCGTTCTCTTTCTTCCACCCATTACCCCTTTTCTGAGAACCAGATGGGACTGGGACCTTCTATGCGATCCCAACTGAAAGCTTATATATCGGATAGTTTAGCAATATCCAGAATCACAAGCGGAAGTAGCGTGTGGTTGTGTACTAGGTATTACAGTTCGGCTGTGATGCATTGTTTCATTTCTAGTATTCTTCGTCTCCGGCAAGTCGTCATTCCTTACTCAGTGGGAACAGAAAATCAGAAGAGAGAAATGATGGAAAAGGGTTCTGAGGCACATCGTCAAATTATCGTTTGTGGAACGCATTATGGAATTTGTAACTTTTTCATTAATCTCTTCCGATCGAAATGAGAGAGAAGACCGCTCCGACGAGGTGGGGAGGAGGTTAGAGAATCCATGATGCTTTCCCCATTTGACGCTAATTCGATGTTGAAGCAATGACATCGACCTACATTCGAGAGAGAGAGAGTAGGTACACACAATTTCTGCTCTGTTCGCTTTCATTCCTCACTTTACTTCCTTGTTCGCGCGAGAATAGCTCTGGGATAATGTAATATTCTGCTCAGTTGATGGATTTACTATTTTTCTATTAATGGTGACAGGAGCGTAATGGACATTTGCGCCGCAAAGATGAATTGGACATAATTTTTAGCACTCTCGTCTGTCGATTTCGTCCCTGGCTCATCATTTTGTTCGCTTCTATATCGTGTATAGATGCGCCGACTGATCTTTTGACTTACTCTCTCCATCGTCGCTTCTATCCGCCTCCTCCTCTTCCGTTGTACACATTTGATTCAATTGGCCTTCGTCGCCGTTCAAGTCTCCACTAGGGGGTCAAAATCGGTGAATCTGTCGTCATTCTTCTCCGCGGACCGGCTGTCTCTCTACTTGATAGACAGACGCTCAGCGGAGAAGAAATTTACCGATTTCGAACCCCTAGTCTCCCCCTCATCCCAGTCGCCCTCTCGACCCTTCCCCACATAAGAAAAGCCCCAAATCCACGTGCATTCTTCCCTTCTCCAGAAGAATGAGGGCAGAAAGCCAAAGGAGAAGGCGAAACACTTCCCTTTTTTCACGGATTGCGTCCATATGCCGTGCAGAAGGACCCTTGAATAGGAACAGACTTTCCAAACGACTTTTGAGAGTTTTCAGTCCGTTCTCTTGTGCTTGCCCTTGTCTGTCGCTCGTCAAGGATAATTGCTAGCAAACGCGGCCAGACAGAAAAGTTTCGAATTGGCTCCAAATGCGATGACTACTCTTGAACGTCCAGGCCACACAAAAAGGGCTCTTTTCTTTGAGTAGTTCTGCAGGTGTGTATCCGAGCAACTCCCATTCTCACGTTTTTTTCATATTCTAGAGGTCGTAGACTTTTTTGAGTATTCTGATTCGTCTGATGCCCTCGGCGTTGTTGTCTCTACTTACGATATACAACAGCTACTAGAATAGAGGAATGATAAATCCACTTTGCTACTTATTTATAGAAGGCTTACAGTTGGTGTGTATTTTCCATTCACGAAATCCATTAATCTCCTATACTCGAGTCTACCTCATTGAAATTGTGCTTTTTTCTGACTTGAATCCCTTCCTCGTTCGCTCACTTCATCTTTTTCTTCTTCTCTCCATATCGCGAATGTGAATCGAGTGAAGTGGCTAGATTGTGCCCTCGGGGCTCGATTCGCTTCCTCCTTTCCCGTCCTTCAAAGGACCCCCTTCACTCTGGTCAAAGTATGACATGTTGTCCCCATGATGTAGCTTCATCACGTGGGTGCCATGAAGAAGAGTTGAACAGGAGGGTCGAATTCGGCTATAAATTGAAACATTTTTGTCCCTACACATTAGTCGCATATTATCTCATCATAGACTACCGTCGGAATGAGTGAACATATAACAATGGTGCTGTTTATACCCGAAATGCGACCTCCTATTGAACAGAGACCACCAGAATAACACTCGAGAAATTTTCGTTTGTTGGTCCATTTTCATGTTCACTCTCTAGCTGTTCGCTTCATTTCATCTCCATCTCGTCAAGGGGTTTCTTCTTTTTTATTGAGGCTTCTTTCAAAATCTCATCTCCTTCACGTGTGGTCGACTCCCACAATCAGAAACGTGCGAACATTCGGGATGTGAGTGCATCCCATTCCCATTCCTAAGTGCTTCTTTCTCTCTCGTTCCTCTCTCCCTTGCCTACCCTAGTCGTTTGAAAGGGACTCACAGAAAAGCCTCCTTAGAAGAGTGTGACTTTCACACAGACATCTTCTGTGGAGAAGTTTCCCTCCTCTGAGAAGAGACTGTAGTTCGCGGCAGGAGTTCTAAATCTGTGAATTCGTTATTCTTCTCCGGAGCGCGGATATCCCCCCCCCCCTCCCGATAGACAACAGAACTGAGGAGAATAATGACGATAAATTCACCGATTTAGCACCCCTAGTCCGCGACTATACATATCCTCAACAAACAGCTTTGTGTGAATCTAAAGGATTGACTCACATTTTGTGCTGATTTGGGACAATGTTGTTGCCATCTAAATCGGCAGAAAGTGCATTTCATATTCTTCTAATCTCTGTTGATATTGAACGTAGATGCGCCATCTCAGCGGAGATTAGACGAATTATAAATATGTTTCTACATCATCGATCCTTTAACCGATTAGTAATCCCTACTTGTCATCATCGGCTCAGAAGACTCCATTTAGTATGCCATATGTCGTGCATATCGTCAGTAGCATGTCGGTGTTCATACTTGGCAAACAATAGCAGTCTAAGGAACACGAGAGTCTCTTTCTTACTCCAAAATGCACAATTGTGATCATGGGGAAAATGAACATTAGCGCCATATTGATTACGTGAATACTTGCGCCGTGATAGTGCCACCCACTTCACCACTATGTCGCAAAAGACTCGAATGTTTTCCAACCTTGTGCTCATATGCGCTCAAGCACCGGGGACGGCCGGCAGGTGTGAATACTCGATGGAGTAGCTTTTTCATAGTGGCTTCTTGCTCATCTTCTCCTCCATCGAGCTGCTCTTTCTAGTGGAAGGAGGAAGAGTAGTCAATGAGTATGACACTCTGATCTTTGGAACGTTAGCTCTTCCGTGTTGATGCGTTCGTCCATAACTGCCGGTTGTCCATCCCCACATGTGCCTGGTGGGGGGCGGCCGGGGGGGGGGGGCGGGGGGGGGGGGGGGGGTGGGG
>JACMIF010000836.1:0-30839 GCA_014805445.1 Diplogasteroides magnus
ATATTTCACCAAGTGAACAGTTCCCCGAGATGTATCAGGTCTTTCAGCCGCTTGTGGAAAAATCTTGTCGTGTAAAATGTATGCAATCGAGGGAGAGGGTTGATAGAGTGTGCAAACACGAGGGAGAGGACCAGGCGACGAGAGAGCCCGGGAGAAAGTATTGCGAAATAACCGCGAATGGCTGGGTGTGTTCTTACAATAAATTCACTTCAAAAATATCGATTGGTACAGTACGTCACTTGCGCGCGCTTTCGTTCATGTTCAATTTATGATAAATTTTGGTCCCTGTTTCTATAAGTATTGCGATCAAGCTGCCTTTCACTTCTTGTACGACACGTACAAAAGCGGACTCACACTGTTAGGGATTCCATTTTTCATCGAAAAATAAACAATCTGCCTTAAATGATACAGTACCCTCCACTCGCCTGATGGACACTCTCTTCTTCTGGTCTATTTGATAGAAGGATCGAATACGAGATAATCCAAAGTCGACTATCTTCATCTGAATAACCTTCTGCCTTCTAATCCTCCTCTCACTTACAATTAGGGTTTAAAAATGGGTATAAAATGATTTCTCCAAATCTCTGATTGTCTATCGAATGTAGGATATTAGACGAATGAGGAATGCACCTTTTTACCGATTTAGAATCCCTACTCTCACTGTCACCTTCAATCTCTGTAGAGACAATTCCTGCACACGACGTCTTTGTTAGTGTTTCTAAATCAATAGTCAAATTCATTTCTGATTCTTCTAGTCTCCGCGGAGCGGTTATCTATCGAACGTTGAAACAACGGCTCCGCGGAGATTGGAAAAATGTGAAATGCATTTGACTATTGATTTTTTAAAAAAAATCTCTAGTCTCTGTGTTCGTTTCTAGCTGTCTAACTTCAATCGTAGCGGTCGTCTCTGCAAAGTGGATCTCCTTCAATCTCAACCATCTCTCTTCCTTTTTCTTTCTCTTTAATCCTCTTTCCTTTCCTTTCCAACTCAACTTTCCGAACGCTCCTTCTCCTAGTAATCTAGTAAAGTTGCCGTGACTGCTACCATGCAAGAATGCCAGAATACAGCAATCAAATGAATTCTTCAACTCACTTCCATAGTTATTCTTTCCTTTGCTGTTTATGATATTCTTAATCTTGTATCGACCATGTAATCACATATTGCTGTTGATTGTTATGCAATACAAAGGGAAATTCATAGGCCTCGTTTATTCAAACTGTTACCACGGAGAACAAAGCAAAGGTCATATATAGAAACAAATCCATCAACATTTCAATTAGAATGTCAGACTGTAGAAAGAACCAGAGTAAAGTCTTCCTTGCCAAATCTGAATACAGAAACACTTTCCCATGATTTGATATGAGAAATGACCTGTTGTATAGGATGAGAGGCATTAGGTTGTAGTGTGAAATTACCTCCTCTCCCACATCAGAAGGACAGCAATATCTACAAAAGGGTCATTACTAGGGTTTCTAGATGAGCAGTCAAATGCCTTTGTAATTATTCTAATCCCCGCTGAGCTGTTGTTTATGGATCATATGGACATTAGCTCCGCGGAGATTAGAAGATTGAGAAATGAATTTGGCCATTGTTTTAGAAAACCTTCTCATTAAAGTGACTGGAATGAGATTGGTCACTTTGATCCAGTCAATCGATAGTCCTCTTGCCATTTCAGTTCAGCCCCTCCATACGCACATCCAGGAACACAAGCATTCTGTTCATACTTGGAGAATCGAGCACGAATCCTCTTTCCATTGTCAGTCTGTAATTCATCTGTCATTGTAACCCAATGATGTCAATTAACATATAACATATGAGTGCACTTGGAGAATTGGTCCTTGATTGTTCTTTGACCATCACCCCACACAAATGTGTATTGATACTCAGTTCCATCCTGAATGAGAAGAGACTCTCCACATCCAGGTGTCTGGAATGGGAGGAATTGAAAGGAAGGAAGATGAGGTCGACCTTCTCTCCACATGTTGCACCTCCGTTTCCTTCAGGACAAATACAACTTGAACAGTCACGAGGATTGGGGAATCCTGCATTGACACAACGAGCAGAGGAGGAGGAGGGACATCGAGCTGAAGGAGGAGAATGAGGGGGAGGGGAAGGAGGAGAGAGTGACCATGACAGTTGTAGCGGGAATTCATGACGAATACATCACGGAATGAGAGGAGATCAGATCCCATTGTACTTTGGAATTGGGGAATACGGGCACGCATTGTGGGAAGACCATTACGAGAGGCACTGAATGAAGGAATAGGGTAGTGTTTCAAAAACGGTAATTATATACGAGAAAGTTTATTTATCATTCGTCTAATCTCCGAAGAGCTGTTGTCTCTCACAACTGATAGACAACCCCTCCGAGGGAATTGGACGAACGAGAAATGAACTTTCTCGCATAAAATTACTGTAACCACTAGAATAGTGGAGAAAGGAAAGGGAAGACTAACGATGTTCCTGCATAGTGCATGATACTTCCATAGTCATATGGCATTCCATAATTGTTATTCTGCGCTGAAGATCTCTTATCGAATTGATCCAACCAATTGTCCTAAATAATTCTTTCAGATGAAATACATGTAAATAAAACTCACTTGAACATTTTGAGGTACAAGTTGAATGGATTCATCTCTGTCGAATCTCGATTGTTCATGGTAGAATCCGAGAGCATGGCCGATTTCATGGGTTGCCGTTCCAACCTTGACAGTAGAATGAGACTCTTCTAGTGATCAGTCACTCGGGTAAAGGCAAGTCGATCATGGGAGTTTGCGCCGTGGTGGTGAAATAGAACAGACAGGTCTTTCCCACGGCGCAACATTCCAATTCACCAATATGGCTCAAGGATTCATGGCACACTTGCATTCACCCTCATTCACTCACAGAGTCACATCCATTTCCAAGTGACAGTTCCTGTACTCCATTTCCCAATCTTCCAAGATACGAATAGCAGCCATTACCGTAGATGACATTCACCTACAGTACTCCACTATTCCCTTCTCATTCGTTCTCTTACTCTTGGAGTTGCCGTGTTGCTCTCCCTGAAGTCGATGCACAGATTGTTCTGCCACAATTGAACTGCCAATCGGAAGACGCGACGATGGGATTCGGCTGAATAAACAAGAATGAACAGAGTACAGAGTAGAATACAGACGGAGATTGGAAGAGAACGAGTAGTAGAACGTTGTCCATTTGTAGTTGATTCTCAAGAGACAATTAATATAACTTCCTTCACATTCTCATCCTCTCACCCTTCCGCCAGTGCTTGTCTCCTGTTGGAGCCGTACAGACTCCGCTATCGGTGTGTATCCCTTGAGTGCGTATTAGAACACTGTTCTGGTATCTCTTTACTATGTTCAGTTCACAGGACACGTATGTACAATAGGCATTAGAGATGAGAGTAGTAAGAGGAGAGTCGAGAGCTGAGACGGATGCTCCTGTTGGATTCCTCTCCCTTATATACCCGTCCACTGCGTGGGTAGTGGGCGGATTACTCATGGCTCCTGGTGAGGTGTCGATGATGCGTCGATCTTGTGACCGTATGACTCAGGGTTTGCCAGGATTGGAATGTGTACTATTCTGTGCTCACACTCCGGGGGGCGGCGACGATGACCTCTCGGCGGAAGACCGAAACCGAAAGTTCGTGCCAATCTCCATATCCTAATTGACTGTGTACTGCGTAAATGAGCAGAAGCTAGTAGTCGTACTTGTCCATGATTGAAGAAAGATTTGGGTGTAGTGCAGATACCATAACATATGACAACAATCAAAATGTGAATTTACAACAATGGCAATAATACATTTGTAAGACAATTGACTGAAAAGTTATCCTTGTATGGTTCCTCCATTCTGTTTACAACATATATAAGTAGTTTTCTATCAACGTTTGTTTTCTTAGTATTCTTGTTTACAACATGAATAGTTCCAGTTTTATGTAAGTTCCTTAGCGTTAGGAAGTTTACAACACAAATGTTCTTTTAGGTTTTTAATGGTGTCTAGACACAGTCTATGTACTTCTTTCCCTGAACTCGTTCAATACTCGACAAAATGCTGTCAATATGATTCATTAGTTCTGTAGCTGTCCATTCTTCTGATTCATCTTCGAGATCAGACAATGCAGTTCTTATTTCAATGGGATATTTCATAATTATGTGGTCGTTGATGTAGCCACCTAGTGCATCAGTCTCTGAAGTGAGCTGATATACCAGTTCAAATTGCCTCTGGTAAACCTTTCTTGAGTTCACAAGGTCATCTCTCACCTTTTCGAGCATGTACAGTTCATGCCTGAGAGCATCTTTAAGTTGTCTTTTCTGACCGTACCTTTTATTCATTTGTGCGATAGCACCTGTATAATCCTTCAATCTAAGGAAAGCGGAAATTGTTTCCAAGGCTTCTCCTTTGACAGATTGTCTGAGACACGCTAATTTTTCGAAATTATCAGCTCCCTGCGTTTCCATCAAGTTCGTGAAACGTTCAATGAATTTCACATATTCAGTCATGTTTCCACTGAATGTAGGTATTTCGTGTTCTGTGAGTTCGCTATTAGTTCGCCTTCTGTTGAAGCCAAAATGTTCGTATTTACGGCCTCCACCATCTCTCTGTAGATGAACGTTCTCTTGTTTTGCTGGGGGCAATGAATCCGGATTGATTATCGGTTTCAAGGTTAGCATTTCAATTTGAGTATCAAGTTCGATGATTTTTCCTTGTAGTTTCAGTATCGTTACCTCTGCCTGATCAAATGTTTCTTCCGGTCTGCGCAATAGCATGTATGCATCAAAATCGACAGCCAATGCATCTCTTGTGGTAGTATTAGCTGGATCGTCTATGAATTTGCGATAAGCATTCATAGGAATTTCTAGTTTATCTTTCTTAGCAGTGAGTTCATTTATCAGTAGTTGGATCGCAATTTTCTTAGTTTCAATGTAATTTGTGAGTTCGACTTTGTCAGTTGGGAAATCATACGCATCTGGTATGGACGCGAATTTTCCGATCGCAGTTTCTAACTTGTTATTGTTCTTAGTAATTTTAGTTTTCATATCCTTGACGATATTTGAATTCGCCATTCTTGAATGCAAAAAACACAAAATACAAAAGAAAATGTGAAAACAAACTCCGAACTCCGCTCCGAATGAATACGAGTGTGGCCGGTAACCAACACTCTCCTCCGCTCCCTGTAAAACGAGATGAGGACTGTTGCCCTTCACCTCTCCTCCGCTCCGAATGAAAATTAGAAGCTAGGGCCTTTGCCGAGGTATCCTACGCTCCCCTCCGACGGACAGTGGTCCACTCCGAATTAGAGAAGAAAGGTTGCACCGCTGCTGCCTGACTCTCCTGTATGATGCGCCGGAATCTTACTGATTGAAGGAAGAATGATTCGCCAATCCAACTCCTTTGTGAGGTCTGATAGAACTAGGACCCTTGCCACGGAATCCTATGTTCTCCTCTGATTTAGAGAAGAAAGGTCTGCACACCTGGCTCTCCTCTCAAGCGAAATCGTTCGTAAGAACAATTGCAGTTTCGTTCAGTGTAATATATTTAGTAAGTTTCACTCCTAGTGGCACTCGTAGTTCTGTCCTAGGTAGTAGTTTTGCACACGCGAAGTTAGTTGGGCAACCAGAGTTCTTAAGTTGGTCCGATGCACCAGTGTTGGAGCCGTACAGACTCCGCTATCGGTGTGTATCCCTTGAGTGCGTATTAGAACACTGTTCTGGTATCTCTTTACTATGTTCAGTTCACAGGACACGTATGTACAATTGGCATTAGAGATGAGAGTAGTAAGAGGAGAGTCGAGAGCTGAGACGGATACTCCTGTTGGATTCCTCTCCCTTATATACCCGTCCACTGCGTGGGTAGTGGGCGGATTACTCATGGCTCCTGGTGAGGTGTCGATGATGCGTCGATCTTGTGACCGTATGACTCAGGGTTTTCCAGGATTGGAATGTGTGCTATTCTGTGCTCACATCTCCTTTGTCTGGTCACATTTTCTGGAACTTCGAATATCGCGTTCAGTTGTTCACTGCAATAGGAACATTGACCCATTGACTCACATTCAGTTGTCTTCTCACTCAGTGAGTACAATATCCCCCTGGTATCTGTCACTTGTTCCATTCAACTTCTCATTCACTTCCTCCAGATTGTCTCCTGAATTCCGAATTCGATTCCATCGACGATGACGTTGTTTCTGAATGGGCACAAATCACAAGAAGTTTAGTGTCTGACAGGGGTTCAAAAACGGTAACTTTGTCGTCATTCTTCTCCGCCGCGCGGCATTCTCATTCCCTCATAGACAACTACGCGACGGAAAATAATGACGACAAATTTGCCGTTTTTGAAGTGTCCAACTGACTTCAATGAATTCTTTCACCTCTTCAGACCCAATTTGAGATTCTTCCTTATCACAGTCAACTTTTCTCTCATCGAACGTCGATTGTCGATGGAACGAGGAATACGCTAAATGTGCACTATAAGCTGGATCTAAATCTGGAGGAAAGTGAAATGTTTATTCTTCTAATTATCTATCGATCTTATTGTTAGAGAGAACAGCTCCGAGTGTATTAGAATATTGAGCCGATTTAGAAACTCTATCTATAACGGACTACAGAAGGAAGAGCGCACATACCCGAAGTGAGAAGATGCCATTGGAGACCGAGGATACACTCGAATTATTTGAAATCTGAATGGATGGAATGCACAGAGAAGAGAAGACTGAATACCTTTGTGTTCTTGAATGGATCTTCCAATGAAATGGCGTAGATGCATGCAGTAAATGAAAAGAAGAAAATGAGCCAACGGCTCACGGGGCCAAGTCGCATCTGAAAGGGAAAAGAATGAAAGTAGAATGAAAGATGTCATTCCGGATGATCATCCGTCCTTTTATCATTATTTCCTTCAGGTGGTCAAACGTGGAATGAGGAAGGGGGAAGGGAAGGTCGTCCTCTTTCCCTCTCGTCCTCCCTTCATCTCTCCAGATGCCTGTATGTGGGTGTATTCCTGTGCAACCTGTCAAGTATACGGATCAATGGTCGTCATTCAACCTCAGTCAGTCACTATTTCTGGCTTCATCGTCATTACAATAACACAGAAAAGCATTATGAGAAGAGTGTGAGTGTCGTGTTATCTTCTCCTGATAGGAAACACTGTTTCATTCTTCCTTCCTCATGTTCACTCTCATTCCATTCAATCGACCTCCTCACTCCAATATATTTCCTCCATTCTATCTGAATGATTATGATTATATGCTTCAACTTGAACTGGACTCACAACAGGACCTTTCATCTCCTCCTGAATCGATGTCTTACGTTCTGTGCTCATACAAGTATGTATTCTTGTTGCCATCAAAATAACTAAGACTTTGTTCAGATCAACTACGAAATCAAGAAGTCTTCTGACCTTCAAAGTTCTCAGTGATGTTAGAACGGCCTTTTTGAATGCTACATTATCAGTGTTTGCAGATAGTTGAAGTTGTTGTGGTTGACAAGATGGCGACATTGATCAGTCTCAATTCTGTCACTGTTATCATTTACAATGAGAAGTTGGAGAAGTTCATTCATTGCGAGGTTCGCCCTTCAGTCCATCCAGGAAGCAACTACTGTCTCAGATGGGAAGAATATCAGCAGTAGAGAATTGTGCCTGTATTGCACCCAGAACAATGGCAATTGTGGCCTCGGGAAGTACAGAATGTGTCATTATGGAGGTTCGATTATCCAGAAACTGATAGGAGAACAAGACTATTCAGGGAATGAAAATGAAGAAAGGATGGAGGGTTCCTGAGGATTTCAGAAGAGAAGAAACAATGAAGATATTCACAAGAAAAGCTTGGATTGCATTGATTCCTAATGAAGACAAGAATGGACTGACGTTCAAGTGAATATATTTAATGATACTGATGGATACAGTGAAATTGCAGGGCACTCGACTTCGAAACGGGTGAAATACGCACTGGCGAGTCAGTTATCACAGAGAATAGTCATGTATACTGTGAAGACTTCAATATTTGGGGGTTTGCTCTTTAATTTCCTTGTATGTGTTGACGCACATATTGCAGATTTCGTAAAGCAAAAGATAATCGTGTCACACTTTTTGCGTTAAATTTAATCTCGGACACTATAATAGAAGCAGAAATATCTGGCATGAAATGGGAAAAGGACAGGAAAATTGTTCGAATACTTCATAAATTGGCAGGATCAACTGAGGTAATATTTATCGGCTTCATTATATCTAATGTAAAACGATCCTAGTGAAAACTTATAGGTATCATTCATTGAGAAAGACGAATATGGAAAGGAGAAACTTGGATTTGCCTATCTTTGCACCAATTCATTCATTAGTGTTCTTTCGCAATGTTGAGAAGATTTCATGCAGATAATAACGTTGAACGAATAAATATTTGATATTTGAATGTTCTTGATGTCCATTGACGTCGTTCGGAGTTGCAGTGAAAGTTGCAGCTTTGATTGGCTATCAATCGTGTTCTTGTGTATGGACTCTTCCCTCCATTCACTCATTCCCTTCCCCTCACTATTCTGTTCCCGCAGAGAAGCTCCTACTTTACAATGATCACAACGGAAGAAGAGACAAGAGTGCGCAATGAGAAGGAGAGAAGAAGAGAAGAGTAGGGAGTGGATAGATGATAGAGAGGAAGGAATAGGTCCTGTTGGAGAGAAGTCTCTCACTGGCCACCCCCTTCCCACTCTCTTCTACTTGTTTCTTCTCTGTTATGAACTTTGGTCATTATTCACGGTTGAAGCAATTGTTCACTCTCACTGGGAGCTGTCCACATTTCTATTCGTTTTGACTGATCCAGACTGAATCTGATCAACATTTTACAACCATAACGTGCTGATTGGTGTCAATTTGGTCGTTGATCCTCAGTTGGTTGGCCCTTAGAGCGTCTGCAAGAAAAATCAGTGCAATCATTTGTTATGAGGATGACAGTATCTATGACAAGAAATGATACGATAAATGTGTAGTTAGAAAATAAAGAACTAGTAATTATTATGATTGCATGTTGAGTCATAGCTAATACGAAATGGAGACTGAAGTTCCTGTTAATTAATTTTTGAAATCACGCTTTCCTTAGTTCATACATACGCTGTTATTTTATAAATATCGTTGTAATTGTTCTACAAGAAGATGGACTAGTACTCGAAACAATTTTACAGTATTAGGCAAGCAAATTCATCAGCCTACTAATCATTATTATTCAGTAATTGTAGACAGAAACAGTGCTTGTCTTCACGTCTTTCTATTTCTGCTCAGCGTCTGTCTCATTTCATCTTTTTCTCCACCCATCAATTGCTTTTGCTGTTCTCTCTTCTGTTTTCACCTCCTCCTTCCGGTCCTCTCAATCGATCCCCAATAACATTCTCCACTTGATCTTCCCCCCTCAACCTCCAACCCCCCTCAACTCACGATAGTCCATTTATCATTGACTCTTCTCTTATTACAGCGACAACGTGTCACTTACACTCATTCCTTTGCATTGATTTGTTGACCATTTCAGTCTTGAACTGTCGCATTGTCATCTGTTTCTCTTCTTTCGTCTCTTCTCTTCAACTAGTGAAGAGACGACTACACGAGACCCTCGACGCAGCACAGAGAGGATTCGTGTGAAAGGAGGAGATGGAGGGGCAACCGCCCAATGGAAGAGGTAGGGATAGGGAACGGAATCAACGCAGAAGTACACATTACTGCCGTCAAATTCCCTCGGAGCCGTTGTCCATCACTTGAGAGAGAAAACCACTCCGAGGGAATTATACGACAGAAATGTGCACTTCTGCTTGGATTCCGGTCCCTAGTTAGGGATCAATGAAATGAATGGAGTCATCAAATGAATGTAGATGTACCACCAGAGGAGACTCCATTGGATCAGACCCTAAGAGTGCAGATTGATGGTCAACCCACTCAACGTGAGTCCCCTTCCCCTTCCCCTTCCCCTGACAGTCCCTTTCAGTCCCTCTGGGTACTCCACGTGGATGGCCCTCTGGCAGTCCCGTTCATCATCCTTCCATTACTGCTCCCACCAGTCCAGCAATTGCAGCACAAGCAGCATATGCGACAGGTGGGGAGAGGGAGGGGGAATCCCCGCAATTTGATTGTCCCATTCAGACCGCGAGGCAATCATTCAACGATCGAATCCAGGCAGTAGCACAATTGCTGAAACCCATCTGATCAGGTGGGAAGTAATGAGAGGGGGAGGGGGAATTGAATGGATTGTATTTAGTGTATGAAATCCAAGCAGAAGCACATATCTCTGTCGTCTAATTCCATCGGGGCGGTTGTCCATAACATGAGAGAGACAACCGCTCTCAGGGAATTAGAAAACAGAAAAATGCACCATTGCTTGGATTTCCTACCCTAATTGTATTGCAGATCAACAGGATCACAATCCCAATCATTCACACAAGAACATTGGACAAGTGAAATCAAGTCATTCGTTGCTTGTGTCCCACCAAAGTTCCTTCAAGTGAGAAGAGAACTCATTACATGTGTTCATTACACAATTGCAGGTCATCAAGGCATATCGTGTCCTATCATCCGACACTCTGACACTCGTCGTTGAGGTGAATATTAGGGTTCCTAAATCGCTAGCACGATGCATTCGTCTATTTGGGAGCGCTTGTCTCTACGGGCGACAGATAACTGAGTGCTTTAGACGAATGAGAAATGCACTGTGCTACCGATTTTGAAACCATGATAAGTGTCTCATCCCTTGTGTACTATTACCTCTTCAGGTTGTGTCTGATCCTCCAGCCATCTTCGAATGGTTTGTCAATGATCGACCTGTATTGGCAGACAGAAGAAGATTCTCCACTCGACATGGTAGTACACTCCATTGTATGTCTCTATTCACTTCTCCTCAGGTCTCAACATCACCTCGTTGACTGTCAATTCACCTGAACAAGGAGTGTACAAGTGTACAGCAAGGAATCCAGCTGGAGTCAGCACCAGTTATGGATATGTATGTGTCAATGGTGAACACTTGCATCTCCTCCCAAGTCTACAGTATATATTCAGAAGCTCCTAAGTATGAGGAATGGTCGGAGGCTTCTCGATTGTCAAAGGAAGAAGAACAACAGGCCGGAAGCAGGAGAACATCATTCCTTGTAGTCAACCAGGCACCTCGATTCGTCAATCAGGTCCTTTCAAGGGTTCAAAATCGATAAATTTGTCCTCATTCTTCTCCGCCGCGCTGTGGTCTACTAGGGAATGATATAACCGCGCTGCGGAGAAGAATGACGACAAATTTAGCGATTTTCAACCCCTGGTTCCTTCTCATACTCTATCGTGACAAGTATTCAAGGTGCCCAATCTGACCCTACAACCGGGATCAGAGGCTGTTCTCGATGTGGAAGTGGACGCAAATCCACCTGCGAGGTAATCTCTAGTGTTCCTAAATCGGTAGCCAATTTCATTTCTGATTCTTCCATCTCCTCGGAGCGTTTGTCTTACGAGCGAAAGACAACCGCCAGTGGAGAATGGAAGAATCAGAAATGAATCTGGCAACCGATTTAGAAACCCTAGTAGTCTCTTCTGTCAGATAGATCAATAGACCGTTGTTATAGATTCCAATGGTTCGTCAATGGATACGAACACCGTGATAGATCAGGAAGAGCCGACTTCTTCTATCCATCACCCAATAGATGTGTTGCTCGTTTCGCCATTCCTGTGGCAGGAGAATACAAGGTTGAGGATTCAGGAGACACACACGGAAAAAATACTGCCAATTCCCGCCACCATTCAGTTTCAAGCTGCTAATATTAGCAGTTAAACTGTCAATATTGGCAGTTTGAGAGTGAATGATGGAGGGAATTTACAGTATCTTTTCTGTGTGCACTCTCATTCATACTGCGTGTTGAGGTTGTTGCATCGAATGTGCACGGAACATCCATCAGTTCTGGCTTTGTGGAGATCTTCAAACGTAAGATAATGGGGGGTTTGAGTGAGAAGTGAATGGAGGATGTTAAGCCAATCCATCGAAGACAATGAGGCCTCCAGTTGCACCAGGAGAGAGAATAACAAGAGTGGCTGGAATGAGTACAAGTCAACACGGAGGAGTAAGAGAAAGAACAGCAGAAGGAGACACAATCACAACCACACGAGAGACCAGCGAGGTGAGAAAGACAATCGCGGAGAAGAATGGCTGCAAATTTACCGATTTAGAGCCCATAAAGACTCGTGAGAAGAGAGAGTGAAATGTACATTGTCAGGTGAACTACTATCAACGATCATCTTCCCTTCCAAGGGGAATTCGCAATGTTGAGAGACATGTGGAAGTTGGAACCTTCACTCCTGCAATCAGAAGTCGACAAACATCAGGTACTTCATTCCATTCAAATGCTCTTCCCTTCTACCCCTAATCCCTTTTGTTGCGCTTTGGTAGTTGTGTGCAGCATGCCGAGATGAGGCCAAGAAAGATGCGGAATGGATTGAAATACAACTATGCCATTGCACCATAATGGTGAAAACGACGTGGTCTCTTGTCTATTTCACCATTATGGCGCAAATGTCTACGCGCAGTAGTCATTCATCCATAGAATGCTTGGCCTTGTTTCGAGAGTGGGAAAAGAAGGTGAAGAGTGTGAGGTGGAGTGAATGCTAACAATCAAGGATTCCCTTACAGAACCACGTGAGACGACTACAACAGAAGACCATCAGGAGAGACACTCAATGCCTCCTCCACAATCACCGTCAACCACTCCCCGTCTCGTACACAAGTCCAAGTCTGAGACAGCCCGATATCTCCCCCAACCACCAGTATTCGTCACTCAACTGCCAGGAGAGGTCCTTCTATCCTCAGATGACAAACTTGTATTGGCAGTTGATGTGGCTGCCCTTCCAACTGCAGACTTCACATGGAATGTCAATGGATTCGAAGTACGCAATGGAAGGAACATCTCCATTCTCAACGAACCCAATCGATCCACTCTCGTGTCTCATCCACCAGTCAAGACAGGAAGATATGCAGTGACAGCAAAAAATGATGTGGGATCAGCCACACTCACAACTAAAGTACGATATCTTCCTGGATGTGAACCTGAGAGAAGCGAAAGACCACTGTCAGGAGAACTTCCAGAGTTCACTCAGACTGCAGTCACTGTCACTTCTCCTGAACCACCAAAGGAGATTGAGGAAGTGGGATCAACGACATCTTCAGTAGAAACAGTCAAGGAAATGGAACCATCTCGACCACCACAATACAAATCAGAAGAGGCAACTCCTGTCAGATCAACTACAGCCACTCCATTGAGAGAGACAGAAGAGATGAAATCTACCTTCAGAAGGGCATCTTCCACTCAATCATCCACTTCTCTTCCTCGTCCTCCTTCCATTACAACTAATCTTCCTCCATCCATTCATGTTCCTTCTGGACAACCACTTGAGATGCAATTCCGCGTAGAATCCATACCTGAATGCACCTTCAAATGGTTCCACAACAACTTCGAAGTCAAGAGTAGTTCTCAAGTTGTGGTTGACACTCCTGAACCCAACTACACAAGGGCAGTCTTCCATCGACCAAGTGGAGGAACATATCGTGTCATTGCATCCAATCCTATAGGAAGTGTGAATTCATCTACGAGAATCACAACAGAAGACGCATTCTTCGATGAACGACCACAGAAAAGTGAAGAGAAACAGGCAGGAGTCATGTTCAGACTTGTGAGGAAAACAACGAGCGAAGGAAGGAAGGACTTCCCCAAGAAACCACAGTTCATAGAGAAACTTCCTTCTGTTCTGAGACTCAAGTCATCTGAACCATTGGAATTGAATGTGGAGGCTGATTCGATCCCTGAGGCACGATTTGTATGGAGACTCAACAACTTTGAATTGAAGAACAATGCAAATGTGACAATTGAAAGAACAGGAGAGAACAAGAGCAAGGCGAGATTTGTTGTCCCTTCATCTGGAAGATACGAAGCAGTGGCTATGAATGAAATTGGACAGGACAGCACTTCAACCAAGGTCATCGTTGAGATTCCCACTACAGAAGGACAACGACTGTACACTGTGCCTGTCGTCGAGACTCCTCTACCAGAGAAGGTTGTAGTGGGAGAAGGGGAAACACGACTGACAGTCACTGCCAATGGACATCCTCCTCTTGCATTCAAATGGTACATGAATGGAGTGGAAGTGAGAAGTGGAGACCTTGTCGCTATCACAAGTCAAGGAAACACAAGCACCATTCTATTCAAGCAGAAGCCAACACATCAAGTGAAACTAGAAGTGGACGTCTTCAATCAACATGGAGTCATCCGAACATCAACCATGGTGCATCTGCCAGAAGTGAGGAAGGAGACAGTCTCCATTGTGGAGGAACCACCCAAGACTGTCGTCGTGCCACCTCGTTTTGCCAAGGCTCTCACTGCATTGGAAGTGAATGAGGGAGATCAAGTAGTGACTGGAGTTGGAATAGAGAAGGAGGCAGCACCCTGT
This sequence comes from Diplogasteroides magnus, assembly GCA_014805445.1. Taxonomy (NCBI): domain Eukaryota; kingdom Metazoa; phylum Nematoda; class Chromadorea; order Rhabditida; family Diplogasteroididae; genus Diplogasteroides; species Diplogasteroides magnus. Next base: position 14,438 of record JACMIF010000836.1, read on the forward strand.
CAGTTCTATTGGACTGTTTGTGGACAGAAAGTGGATGAACTGAGAGATGTCTACGTTGATTCGACCACTCATGAGAGTCTTCTGACTATTGCGAGTGTGGAGGCTGAGATGGGAGGAATACTTGAAGTGAGAGCAGTCAATGAAGGAGGAGAAGCTACGAGTGCAGCTGAACTAAGTGTTCAAGAGAGTGAGTACTACTTGTGTTGCTTCCTTAGTTTAGTTCACGTGGAATGGCTTACTCTAATGACTACCACTCATCCTTTATCTCCTTGTATGTGGTTGTTTTTGTAGAATCGGACTCATATGAGATTGTTCCACTTGGACTTCCCAACGAGAGACCACCCAAGATCATTGAACCTCTTCACTCACAAGGAATCATTGAAGGTAAGACATAACAAGGAACAAACATCAAATACAGACGGACATTTCAGGAGCGACGATGGAGCTTCGATGCAAGATTGATGCTGAACCTTCTGCTATGATCAGTTGGTCGAGAGATGAAGTGGATGTGACTGAATTGCAAGCAGCAGGAAAGGAAATCAAGACCAATGTATGCATTCGTTGTATATGATTGTCTATGATGTGCCTTGAGGTCCTCGTTGGTGGAGTATGTGAACTGATCAATCCTTCTTCTGTTGTGGAAGACACTGGTCTCTACAAATGTTCTGCCACCAATCCCCATGGGACAGCAGAAACATCCGCCTATATCGCTGTTGAACCCATTCCTGCGTCTCCAAAGCAAGAGGGAATTCTTGTACAAGAACCAATGATCGAACAGGTGAACAGTGACTGAATAGGATTGCTGAATGTATTGATTGAGCCTGATGACATGGAAGTAGTCCTTCTCCCTCCTCAGTTCGTAGAACAACTCATTGTGGAACCAGAAGAAGAGGAGAAATGTGTTCATCTTGTCTGCAGAGTGAGAAGTGATCACTATTCAGTGATCATTCGTGTCTCTTCAGGTTCTTTCTGGTGCTCCAACTTCCATTTCATGGTATTGTGGAGCTCATCCAATCACTGTTGGGGACAAATACGAATTGCACTCATTGAGTGATGGAACACAGTCACTCACAATTCACTTCATCACTGCAGAAGATAGCGGTGAGAGAAGAGGAAGACAGGATGAAATGAGTCCATTACAGAAGTGTACGTGTGTAAGGCAGAATCAGAGTATGGAGTGACCGAGACAAGTGGTCAACTCGTCTACCCCCTTCTTCCTCTGGACTCTTCACAACCATCCCAGATGATGGAGGAAGAAGTATTGGCTGATGTCATCATAGAAGCCTCCATGCAAGAGAATCTGGAAGGAGAAGCCAATATCAGGAAGAAAGAAGGTGGGAGGATAGTTCCACATGGAATTCTCATGAAGAGGTCATTTCAGAAGAGTTCAAACTACTTGTGAAGGTGGCCGATTGTGTGGCTGATCAACTGGTGGCAAATGTGCTCGTGAATGCAGTGCAGGAAGCAGCGAAGAAGATTGTGGAGGAGGAAGAGGAGGAATCAGGAGATGAGACATTCGAAACTGCGGCAGAGAGTATCACAAGTGGAGCACCACGATTCGATGCCAAGTATGAAGAATACATTGCGAAGATGGGAGATCTCCTGAGAATTGAGTCAAAGGTGACAATCAAACTGAAGATGGGAGGATAAGAAAGGTTCAGGTTCGAGGAAATCCGATCCCCTTCATTGAATGGTATTATGGAGAAGAAAAACTTGCCGTGGGAATGTCAGTTTTATCGTTCAATTCAGCATAAACCCGGCGTTTTCAGGGAGACAAGCATGTCTTACAAGAAGAATGTTACTTCCCTTTCCCTCTCAAATATTCGTCCTGAACAGTCTGGAACATACTATTGTCATGCCACGAACTGTCATGGAACGGCAGTCCTTTCCTGCATGGTGAGAACATCTTGAGAGGGCCGAAGACGGAAATCTCATTCAGGTGACAGTGAATGAGGAAGGTCCCACAGGCAAGATTGCCACTACTCAAGCAGTGGAGAGTGAGACAATCACTGTTCCCAGTGAGAAGAAGTCTCTACACAAGGAAGAGATAATCGCAGAGGAAGTAAGGGTCTTATATTCACATCTGATACGAACACAAATCATTCAGCCCGCCACTCATCCTGAAGAAGCTCGTGAATTCACCTCCATCGAAGGTCAATCAATGGAAGCAGCAACCGGATATGACCAGAAGAAGGAGGATGAAGAGAAGGGAAAAGGAGAGATTGTGACACCTCCACAGAAAGAAGTACTCAATACGTTCACTAAATCAGTAGTAAAGTGCATTTCCTATTCGTCTAATTTTCGCCGAGCTGTTATCTCTACGTGTTGATACGAACGAGAAATGCACTATCTACCGATTCATAAACCCCAGTCATCCCAGTCCGACTCATATTGCAATGTTACAGACACATCAAGTCATATTGACTGCATCCGAGACACAAGAAGTGGCAGCAACATTCACTGCCCAACCATCGGAAGGAGAGAAGAAAGAGGAACAGTTGACAACTACAACTGATTCCATTGTACATCTCACTCCATCAGCATCTTTCACTCCATATGAAGAGACTGTGAGTTAATTCCTTCCCTGTTTCTTCATTCAGCCCTTCCATAGGTTCGTTCACTGGAGCAACAACTTCATTCCCCAAATAGAGAACTCTCCCCAATCGACCAAGTCAATCAGATTATTGGCACTGCTCTCGCAGCCAAACACGGACTGAAGGCTGATGAGGATTCAAATGTCGAAGTGAGTGTTATCCTCATTTAGTCATTCTATTCAACATTCATTCAGATTCGTCGACCGAATGCAATGTACGAGAAGTTGGTGACTGTGGTGGAACCCGAACAGTTCGAGTTGATTCTTCATTTGGGTGCTCCTGAAGGAAAGGACAATATCATTCCAAAGTTCATCAATCTGGAAACGATCCTGCAAAAACCAAGCACCTCTTCTGGTAAGGATGATGGGGGGGGGGGCGAAAGGCACGGGCGCCATGGACATTTGCGCCTTAATATCGAAATGGACACTTTCGTCTTCATAATGAAGATGAAGTGTCCATTTCACCGTTATGGCGCAATTGTCCATAGCGAGCTTGCCTTTCACTCGATGCACCGAGCTTTGTGAGGATGAATATTGTTTCAGCCTCAGCAGACACGAATTTCGCCCATCCCGCCACTCGCAATGCCAATGCAGAACATCGAATTGTTATTCTGGAAGGATTAAGCCAGAATTTTTCAGATGCGATGACATGGAGTTTGAAGAAGGTTCAGTGAGGAATACAACAAGTATCGATACATGATGTTACAGGTGAAGAGAGCAGTGGAAGAAGGGCGACACACTCCAACATCCAATACTTTCATTGAGATTCGAAGACCTGGAGATGCAGCTGAACAGGTATTCAAACCATTTTGTGACCGTACAAAATGATTCTCTGTTTGAGATAACAACAATCGAAGAATCGGAAAACTACATTCCCGAGCTACTGCACCTGGCGGGAGCTGCGAGCAAGTTGAAGGTGGGTGAAACTGAGAACGATAAGTGAAATGAATGGTTGCAGATGTCGAATGTGACGGTGTCTCTTGTGAGACAAGGAGACGTTGCCCATCAAGAACTTGTCATTGAATATGACAGTCAATTGGAAGAGGATGTGGATCTTGCTGTGAGACAACTCGTATTCCCTGGATTCAAATCACACGATGAGGCAAAGTGGACAAAGGTAAGTCATATGCATTGTACATTATATGTTGTACATATATATTATACTTATATTTTATAAATGCATATTATATATTATACAAAGACTAAGTATCAGAGGGAATCGACTCTTTCAGCCTCGTCGACAACTTCTTTCTGCCTCTGAAAGCACTGAACGAGAACCGAATGTAGTGGCAGTCTTTGTGGAGGTTGAGGCTGCCTGTCCTGATCAAGTATTGTCAATGACCATATGATGAATGATGTCTTCCTTCAGAGTGTCGAGATCATGGCATCCATTGCCACTCCTCTTGTCTCATCTGATGATACAATACAACACAGAGACAGTGTACAGTCCATTCCACGCAGTATACCAGTGACAGAGTCAACGTCTTCTGTTATCGAAGAGGTATGCACAGATAGTTCAACCACGGGAATTGTGCCCTTTCAGCCAGGAATGATTTCCCTTTCTGAATCTTCATCTGGAACTGGCTTCGAAGCGCCAAAGTTCGTGAGGATCCTAACGGATTCAACTGCACGGATAGGAGAACCAGCAGTGTTCAAGTGTCTTGTGAGAGGAGTTCCAATGCCTGAAGTGAGATGGAGTGTGGATGGAGATGTACTGGAGAATGACAAGTGAGTGATCATCCCATCTCCCTCATTCATTCAATCCCTTCAGTGACTACACTGTCATATACGAGGACGGAGTGTGTCTCCTCAAGATCAAGCAAGTCCTTCCTGAGGATGAAGGAGAATATGCCTGCGAGGTCTTCAATGATGCAGGACATGCCATCACACGTGCATTCCTGACTGTCGAACGTGAGTCTTTCTATCCTTCCATTGACAGTCGCGGTTCTGAATCAGTAAATTTGTCGTCATTCTTCTCAGCAGCGCAGTTGTCTATCACAGTGACACAACAGCACTGAGGAAAATAATGACGACAAATTTACCGATTTCGGATCTCCTGATTGGCAGTCCTTTTGTCTCTAGTCTGAAGGGAGTACGGGGTACGAGTCAATGCACTGTCACTCCATTCACTCGCACCTCGCACTTCTAGCGCATATTCATTCAATATGCGTTGACTGAATACACAATTGACATCAAGTTCTTCTTCTTTCATCAATGCACCTTTCATTTTCCGTGAAGGTGCACCGCAATGTTCAGAATCGATATAAATATTTCCCATTAATTCTTTTATCGTTCATTTCTCTTCATGTCCATCCTTTCAAGAGTGTTTTTGTGCAATTCTTCTCTCTCTCCATCTTTCATTTTATTTTCGTGTGTTGTGCCCTGAAACGGAAAACGAGGTGCAGTGTGAAATGTGAGAAGAAGGACTCTGACTTGTGCCACCACACCTCGTTTTCCGCGGTGGTGTGAGTGTGCAGTGTAGGTAACGCAATTTCGGGAATTCGAACCTCCCCAATACCGTCGGAACGGTAGTCTCTCACTTCAATAGACGATCCCTTTGTGGAGATTAGAGAGGCTAGTACTTCCGAAAATGCGTTGCCTAGTGCAGTGAAATGATGTGAACTGTGTTTCTGTCGGACTGGGGATGAAAGGACTCTCATAGATAGATAGATAGATAGACTATTCTCACGTAGTTATTACAGACGATGATGATGAACTGAGACCATTGACTCCCATCGCACATCAGCCGGTTCCACCACCAAGGAGATTCATCCAACACATTCCAAACAAGACGGATGTATACGATGAGGAATTGGAGGGAGGGGCGGAGACTGATTACGGAACAGAAGGAGATGATTCAATGGCAGGACAGATTGACTTGGGAGGATCTAAGAAGAGTCTGGACAGAGTATCAATTGCATCATCACGTGGAAGACTTGTCACCTCAAATAGTCAATTTGATTTGAACAAAATAGTGAACTACAATCAAGATCTGACCGAGAAAAGCTTCTTCCATCGATACTTCGACACTGCGGAGACTACAGTCATTGTGAGAGTTCTCTATGAGGAGGAAAGTGTATCCATCACAGTCAAGGCTCTTCCTCCCATTCCGAAGAAGAGGAACATATTCAGTAATATGTTGGAGAAAGTAATGCCGAAGAAACAACCACCACCTGTTCCACCCAAGACAGAGAAGAGTGTGGAAGAGTATCAGAAGGAATTGGTTAGAAGGTCCTCGATGTCCTCTCATGGCAGTGCCCCTCAGACTCCTGCTGCACAAACTGCAGACGAAGTACTTCATTTCATTGAGGGACTACAGGAAGAGCTGAACTTCGATGGACTTCATAGTGAAGCGCAGACAGAAGAAGATCTACGAAATGAACTGCGCAGTCTGATGACTCCAATTCCTGTATCTGACGCCTCTTCAAACTGGCAACCAAGTGCGTCCATTCAGACGAGCAATCAAGAATCTGCAAGGATCTCCTCACCTAAAGATGATCTGATTGTCAAATTGGAATCTCTTGTTGAGAACGAGATACCTGTTGTGAAACAAGAAACGACTGCTGAAGCAACTGCAGTGGTAGCAGAAGAGCGTCCAGAGCAGGAGAAGATGGACATGGAGACTTCCCTCAACGTTCGATTGGAGTCTCCTCTTCCAGTGGAAGAAGATGCAGAAGCCGACGTCATGTTGACACAACGAAATCAATTCGAATCAGTCACTGCCGTTTTGGGAGTGGCTGAATTCGCTCGAACTGCATTGACTCCTGAATCATTGTGGAATTCTGCCATATTCATTGATCCGTTCGGTGCTCCTCCTTGTCTTCCTGAAGTGAGCGACCAACCAAGGACTCCTCTTCTACCACATAAAGTGCTCTTCAAGGGCCAGGAGATTGGAGTTCATGTCAATGAAGTGGAAAAGGAACAGGAGAAGATCAATGATGAAGGAACTCTTGAGCGAATTGTGAAGAAATGTGTGGAGACAACCTTGAACTTCGATGTTCCATTGGATATAAAGAATCTGATGGGAAGTCCCAAGACAATAGAGAGGAAGGCTGAGGAGGAAGTGAAGGAAGGGAAAGAAGACAAAGAAGAGAAGGAAAAGAATGAAGAAGTTGAGGTGACTGAAAGAAGAGACAACGGTGCATTTGCACAGGAGGATGAAACGAAGAAAAGAACTGTAGTATCTGAGGCCACGATTGCATTGGTGTTCTATAAGGAATCCCCTGCAATGAGTGCAGTCATCAACATGGAATTACAACGAAGGAGAAGTGAGATTCCAATTCTGTCAGAGACTGAAATGTCTACTACATCTCCTCCATCAAAACCTAAACGAGGAATGGAACGAAGACCAACGATAGAATCTCAAGTTCCACTTCTTCCTGAATCACCAAAAGATGAAGAGGAGATACATGAAGAGAAAGAACACAGAGAAGATGATTTGGACCTTCTGAGACCTGACATCGCAGACCTTGGTGGAGAATCTTCTGATTCCTCTTTTCATACAGAGTCACGAACTCTCGGGAAGGAAGACAGTCTGAAGTTGCGTCAGCAGATCAATAAGATGAAGGAAGTGGAGAAGATAGCGAAGAGAGTGGAGAAGGAGTTGAATGCACTCAATGCAGCTGGACACAATCTTCCTACAGTTCAAGTGGATGATGATGTGAAGAACATTGAGGAAGCAATCATCACAATCTCAGACAGACTGGCAATGTCCCATCCATTGACTGAGGCACAGGCAGAAGCGAGTGAGGAACTACTGAGGACGACTCTTGCAGCAATGATACTCAATCCATCACATGATCCACGAGAAGACGCTATGAATCTGAAGAGACCCATTCAGATGTTGAGACACAAACTATCGGAGATCGAATCGAGTCTCATGGAGGATGAGGAAGTACAGGAGATCACTGAGGAAGCTTCTCCTCCAACGAACAACGGTCTTTTGAGTGCAGAGAGTGCAGCCAAGGACCCTACAAAGGTCATGAAACGAGTTCCCAGTCAGGAATATCTACGATTGACTCCTTTGACAACGAACATCAAGGAACAACTGACTACACTTGAGAGTATGATAGATGAAGCATCAGAGATCTCAGAGAAGTTGGAATTGGAGGAACGTCGACCTCTGCTCACTTCTCCCACTGCAACATCATCCAGAATACCCACGAAGAGACGAGAACTACATGATCTCTTTATGCAGATCAACAATGAGATCAATACTATCCGCAAATATTGTCAGAAGAAGTTGCCTAAGCAGGGAACAGACGCAATCATGGCAGTACTCAACAAAGTGAGAAGTCACGTGTCCAGCATTGTCAACATCATGCATGTGGCAAAGAGGAAAACACAGTCAAGGTCGCCATCCAAGATTCCCACATCGAAGAAGAAGTACACAACACTAAGAAATGAAGGAGAAGGACACGAGGAAAGACAACGAAGAAGTCCATCCGAACCATTATATCTGACTCTGAAATCGGATGATGATCAGAAGACTAGGAGTATGACAATGAACGGAGAAGAAGAGAAGGAGCCTACTCCCATTCCTCCTCCACGAAGAAGGAGAACTCTCAGTGCTGATCCTCCTCCAACAGCACCACCGAGAACAAGGAGAAATCTCGTGCTGGATGCAGATGAACCAATGAAACAGACTGATGAACGAATGGAGGAGATGAAGAAGAAGTCGGCTACTCTTCCTGCCATGATGATGAAAGAAGAGGAGAAGAAGAGTAAGATTCCCTCTCTACTCAACTATGTTCCATTCCACAAGAGAAACAAGGGTGCCATGACTGAAAGGAGGCCTTCTATTGAAGAACAATTCAGTGAATTGTCTGGAATCTGCATGGAGAACACGAAAGAATCACCAGAACGAGAATCATCTGTTATTGCAAGATTGGACCAAGCAGAGAAGGAAGAGAAAGAGGCCATTGAGGCAATCATGAGAGAACTTGCTGCAGAGTCAATATACACTGGAAGTGGAGATTCACCCACTGGAGAGACTCCCATTCATGAAATGCTCAATGAGTCGAGCGAAGTACAGCACATCATGAAGGATCAGCACCTCACTCCTTCTGTTGTTCCTGAGAACAGAGAATCGATCTCTGTGGACTGTGCCATTGAAGTTGAGGAAGACAATGAGAGGGCAGAGAGGATGATGAAGGGGAAGGGGAGGAGAAGAGAGTCAACGACGAGTGATGTCAAGATTGTACAGGCTGAAGTACACAGAGAATCAGGAGAAGAAGAGGAGACTCAATGGGGAATGAGTGTGACAAGAGTGAATGCAGCAATGACAGTGAATGGAGAAAGAGAGGTACTCGGAGTGGAGGTTCCCCTTTCGGAGATTGTGAGGACTAAGACGACATTCCTTGAGGATGCACAGTCTGTACACATGTTTTGTGAGGAATCAGACTATGGCACAGACACGGAAACATCGGGAATGTTGAGAGGAACAGCACGAACATTTGCACGTCCTTCCCCAAACACTTCATCTTCACACCTTCTGGCCATTCCAGCAAGGACATTCAAGAGTCTTTCTGACTGTGGAAGCATTCGGGAGGAGGAAAGCGACCATTCAGCAGCAGTCAATGTTGATTTGGACGTTCACGTTCATCAGAAGTCAGAGTCGATTGCAGAGGAATTAGGCAATCTGAAGTGTCGTCCTGCGATGGAAGGAGACAATGCATCCATGCAGGATATCGAGTCAATTAGGAACTTTGTGATGGAAGAGACGGAGGAACCAGCTGAGATTGCAGTGAAGGAAATGGAAGTGATGTCTACGATAACAGAAAGATCAGAAGGGTTCGAATCGTCCGGAGGACTTACAGAGAGTCAAGCAACAGTTAAAGAGGACCAGGAATCATTGGCCCTTGTTCTGGATGAACATGTACTCTCTCAGATGGCAACTACTGACGACTCACACAGTTATGGACACCATGATCTCCTGTCTCCAACCATTCGAGAGACTGACATTCTCTCTGATGAATCAATCACAGCTGATCTTCCAAGGGAGGAAGTTGTGTATCTCGAAGTTGAGATGATGAGACCAATGCAGAGAAGGAAACTCCTTGGATACGTGGCCACTGAAGTTCGTCATTCGCTCGTGGCCAAGGTTGGGGCAGAGACGGACACGTTTGATGTCCTCATCGTGCAGGAACCAGAAGCACTTGGATTCACAATCAGAGTCTACGATGAAATCGTTGACTTCACTTCACTCAGTATCACTTCTGCAGACAATGCCAACAACAATCTTTCTCCTCTTGATCTACAGAACAACAACAGAGGACAACCAGAAGAGGCCCCTCGTCCACCCAGTTTCCAACGAATGAGCTCACTCAGTATCACATCCAGCAATCCTCATCTACTCTCTCCATCGATGCAGGATCTGGACGAGATAACAGAATCTTCGATTGAAGAAGGAGAGCATGGAGTTGTAAGGATAAAGACAGGAGTGAATGTGAGCATCATTGCAAGGAGTATGCACGATATGATTCATGCTTCACTTGAAGAGATTCCATGGGGAGAAGTTGCAATGACATTGAAAGAAGAGGCCATTCCACAGGCAATGATACGATCAGTCGACAGCGCCTCTCTACAGTTCAATGTCACCGTATCAGAGTCGTATGCAGAGGAGAAACGATCACTTCATTCATCGATGAGTGAGAAGACTGGAGATTCTGGACAGTCACTCAATATTCCCTCCTACTCAATCAAACTGGGATCAACTGCAACCATCACTTGTGAGCTGAACAATTATCTTCCCAAGGACAGCATCATTGAATGGTATCGAGGAAAGAAAGCAGTCGAAAGGGAACAGGGAAAGGTGGATAGAATATCACATGATCTGTTGGAAGTACTGGTCATCACGTCAGTGACTGCAGAAGATGGAGAATTATACAGTCTGAAGGTCAATGATGAACTCTTCCCAGTGGCATATCTCATAATATTAGAAGGAGACGAGGAAGATGAGGATGGACACTACCAGCCTGCATTCCTCTCTCAGCCACAGACACTATTTGTGATGGATGGACAACCAGCAGTACTGTCTGTGCGAGTATCAGACATGAATAGTGATATCACGTGGTTCAAGGAGAAGAAACCACTGAAGGAAGACAACATAATACTGTTTGGCGGGGGAGAAGACAATTGGAAGAGCATTTATATCAAGGAGACTCTTCTCAAGGATCAAGGAACGTATTATGCATATATTGGAGAAGAGATGACATCCATCACACTCGTTGTAGAAGGTGAATACTTGATTCTTAATTATTACTGTTATTAGTTAATATTAGGGATTCTAAAACGGTAATTTTATGCGAGAAAGTTCATTTCTCATTCGCCTAATCTCCGAAGAGCTGGTGTCTCTCACATGTGATAGACAACTGCTCCCAGTGAATTCGACGAATGAGAAATGAACTTTCTCACATAAAATTACCGTTTTAGACACATTAGTCAATTTATGGGGGTTTCAATGGGATAAGATCTTTCATAGGCTAAACATTGTGCAGTTCTAAATGTTGTAAGCTTTAGAACGCATCGAGGAACGGGAAGTGACCGTGGTTGCATCAGGAACAGAAGAATCAGAAGATGACTCAGAACAACTGAGGGAATACCTCGTCCCTCCTGGATGTACTGCTACTATCGCATGTGAATTGGAAGCGAGTGAAGAAGAAAGAGAACTCATTTGGCTGAGAGACGATACACCCATTACATTCATAGATGTCACTAAGATTGAACACGTAGTCAATGGCCTCAAACACTATCTAGTCATCCATGATACAGACCCTGATGATGGTGGTGTGTACTCTGTTGTTATTTCTGGAGTGCAGTTCAAAGTTGCCCATTTGGCTGTCAATGATCTCACTACAAGCATTCAGAAGGCGTGTAGAAAGAGAATATCTAATAACTCAATTAGAGAATGAGAGAACGTCATTTTTGTTTGCATGTTACCTATTAGGGTTTTTAAATCGGTAGCAAGTTGCATTTCTCATTCGTCTCATCCATTCGGAGCGGTTATCTATCGCTAATACAGAAAACCGCTCCGAGGGGATTAGACGAATGAGAAATGACTACCGATTTCACTTTACTACCGTTATAGAAACCCTATTATCTTTACTATTGTTTCATTGTTGATAGGTCAGCAAGAGCAATTTTCGAACATTTCTTGATCTCTCCCAAAGTTGCTGCCCAGGGTAGATCAGAAAAATGCATGCTTTATTCCACAATATTTGCTGTAAATAATTGTCTTTTTGTATCCCCTCAACTTACTCAGGCTGACCTCTTGCTCAAGAATGTCTAATAATCAAATTATATCGATTCTGAACAAATCAAAACATAAATGTTTAATAATATATTTATTTAGCATATGCATAAATCGTTATGCAAGCAATATTCCATTGTAACAGTAGTAATGTGCAGGTGTTGATCCAAACGCACCAACATCAGTGGACGAGACTTTTGTGCCAATTGGAGCTTCTGCAACCATCAATTGTGAAATTGCCACCCCTCAGTCCACTGTATCGTGGCAGAAGGTTTGCTTCAGTGTTGTACTTGGTTGAATATGTCAAAAAGGATGGACGGGCAATCGACGATTCTCTCATGTTGCCAGTTGGAGTTTCAACCGGAGGGCCAGTCGGTATAACCACTGAACAGCAACTAGAGGAGCAGGTAAGGGAGGAATGGGGAGTGAAAGAGAAGGGAAAACACAGGATGCACGTCGATTCGCAGTCGTTGATTCTTCTGATGGTCGAACACATTCACTTGTTATTATGTGCATAAAGGCAGAAGATGCAGGGGAATATGGAGTGCGGATAGGGGAAGAATACACTCCTGTCACAAAGATTACTATCATTGGTGAAAGTCCATCTAGGACATACATAATAGTTCTCTTGTCAGAGTTTGCAAAGTCTCCCAGTCGTTCCGATTCAACAGCAGACACTGAAGATGCAGTTGATGTATCCCTTCAACTGGACATTTCTCCTGAACGGCATATAGAAGAAGAATACGTGAGTTGTGAGACGCCAGTACCAGATGAGGAAGCAGCTACTCCTCTGGTCAGTCCACGAGATATGCACAAGAGTCCATCCATTCATGTTATTCCTGAAATAGTTATTGATAATCCAGAGATAGTAGAGATAGGGTTAATAGGAAGGGAAAGGGAACAGGGTCCAATGGATGAGGAGGAAGATTTCGAATTCGTGACAGCAGACGAATTTAAGCAGACAATGGAAGAGGTGGGACAGCATATAACAATAGATTAGAAATTGGGTCATTCAGAAAGTCAATGGAGATGAAGGCAAGGGTGAAATGGGAGAATCAACGGAGGAGGTCCGACTAGTTCGTATCACTCGAATTAATAGAATGGTTGGGTCACTTCAGAAGGCAGACTCCGCTTCTCCTCCTGAACTTCTGGAGTCACCAGACATTCATCACCTTGAGGAAGACACCACAGAGGAATTGTTGAGAGGGTCTTTTCACGAAGTTTCCCCTCCAGAAATGAAAGATGTGAAGATCGTGGAACGAATTCCTGAAATGGTAGATATCGTTGTTTAACATGAAGAGATCTGTATTTGACAGGAACAAGTCAGTCAACAGCAGCAGTTGATTGATGAATATTCATCTAAAGAGAACATCGCAGTGCAATTGATGTTTAAAAAGAAAATGGAAACAAAAGGGATAGATCAGGCAGAGGATATATTACTGTCCATTCTCATAGGTCATTTAGGTGTTTCCTCGTGGTCGTCACGCTCGACTCACTACATACTTTACATACGATGAGTGTAATCTACAGGAGACTGTGGAAGAGGTTCCATCCAATCCCATTAATACTCCAGCATGACTTCTTTAGATTCGTGTAATAGTTGATCTTCGATGTCGACCTCAGATTGAGGCTGCATATGTACAAATATCCGAGATACTCTATGAAGACGATGGTAGTAAAATTGTAAAAGAAGAATGAAAAAATAATTTTAGAAGCGTCAACCCTTGATACGTTGACTTCAATTGAGAACAGCAGTGTTTATTACCAACAACCAGAGTTCCTTCAGCCTTTGAAACAAGAAACAACGTTCATAGAAGGGCAACGGGCAGTATTTAAGGTATAATAATATCTGAATGCTATTGATAAAGTACTTTGTTTCAGATAGCCGTGAAGGGATTCCCTCTCCCAAAAGTGACATGGTACATAAATGGAAACGTCGTAAGAGAAGATGAGAAGTGAGATAAAAATTATGTTTCGTCACAATTACGATCCCGTTCAGCTTAGCGGAATTAATATATGAGGATGGGATAGCCGTTCTGGTTACACCTGCTTCATCTTGTATTGCCGGTAGTTCTCTTAATAGAATTCACAAATCACGGTCAATCATCAGGAATAGTGTCGTGCGAGGCCTGCAACTCATGTGGAAGTGTTACATCAGAATGCGCTGTCAGCGTCGTTCCTCCAGGTGCAAAAGAGTCAATATCATGGAATTAAGAACCATTCCAGATGAAATTCCTGAGACAATGGTTACATTTCTTCTCGCCGGAATGGATGCACAAGAGGACGTAGAGGTAAAAGTGGAAATGCGTCAATAAGTTCAAAATGTTTTATTCAGTCTGTTGTGGGAATTGATACAGTAGGAGAATATGAGCACGTTGCCTCGCTTGTTCTTCACGAATCAGACGACACGAATTTAATAGGAAGAAGATTAAGTGCACCAATCACATTCGGTTCTCGACGTGGTTCATTAGAATCGGTCAGTGATATTTATAATGCAAATAACTGAGACTCATTCATCTCAGGTTGATATAAGTATTTGCTCCGATTCGACCACTTCATCTGCTGCAGGACAAAGGCCTACATTCACAGTCAAACTGCCAGAACAACTATATGTCAAGGTTTAAAGAAGGAAATGGTGTAAAGAACGAAAGCTTCTGCACAGGCAGGAGACAGCGTTCAATTGAAGTGCTCTTTCGCAGGACAACCACTTCCAGTTGTTTCATGGGAGAAAGATGACACACTAATTTCTGTCCAAGGGTAATCCATGTGAATACATTGCACATTACACTTGAATTAAGACGGTATCAACTGGCGGCGGAAGATGGCATAGCAATTCTTCGCATCGAAAGAGTTAATGCAAAGGATGATGATGCAAGATTCGTGTGCACTGCTGCAAATACGTTTGGAGCAGAAGAAACTTCTTGCAGAATCATCGTTGAAGGTGAATCAAAGCAGCTATTCACGTAAACCGTTACGTTTTTCAGATGATGAGCAACCTATCGCAACGATTGAAATGCACATATTATGCGAAAGGGAACTGCATGAAACGGAACTTGAAGTGGATGTGGATATTCCGAACAGATGCTCTCCCGTAAACCAAGCCTTTAATCCTGAAATATTGTTCACTTCTACACGCCAAACAGTGGAGACGCTAACATCAGCGGAAAAACCGAAGGCTGACACAGTGACAGTTCAGGCACTAGATGCAGTAATTGCTGGGGAAACTGTTCCTACTCTTAAAGCCGTGGAAACACCAGCACCAACTGAGGAACAGAAGGACGAAGCAGTGACACTTGAGGAAGCAGCTCCAGTAATTACCGAGGAGGTTGCTCCTACACCCCAAGCCGTGGAGGCACCCGCACCCGCTCAAGAACAGAAGGTTGAGGCGGCGCCAATTGAAGAAGCAGCTCCAGTGAATACCGAGGAAGCTGCTCCTACATCACGAGAAATTGTGACACCAGCACCAACTGAAGAACATAAGCTTGAAGCAGTGGCTGTCCAGGAAGTACCAGCAGAAGAAGTACCAGCACCAGCAGAACTCAAGAAGGAAGAAGTAACAGACGAACCCAAGGAAGTTGTTATTCCCACTGTTGAAGATCAAGAGAAGATGGAAGAGAAGGTCGAAGGACTAGAAGAAATAAGTGTGGATCTTCTTTTCAATCAGAACCAGTTCTTCTCTGCAATCGAAGTTGAAGTAATCGCCGAAAGCTTCGAAGTCAGTGAATTCCAAGCCAAACAACCATCACGAAGGATTGCTCCTGAAGAAATGGCCGCTGAACAGAAGGTTCCCGAAGCCGAAAAGGCGATGGAAGAAAAAGAGACGGTTGTTCCTGAAGAACGTGCAGCTGCCCCTGAAGAACTTGCTCCTACCCCTCAAGTCGTGGAGATACCAGCACCAGTTGAAGAACAGAAGGTTGAGGCAGTGCCGATTGAGGAAGCAGCTCCTGTGATTACCGAGGAAGTTGCTCCCACACCACAAGCAATTGTGACACCAGCACCAACTGAAGAAGAGAAGCTTGAAGAAGTGACTATCCAGGAAGCACCAGTAGAAGAAGTTCCAGCACCAGCAGAACTCAAGAAGGAAGAAGTAACAGCTGAACCCAAGGAAGTTGTTATTCCCATTGTTGAAGAACAAGAGAAGGTGGAAGAGAAGGTCGAAGGACTAGAAGAAATCAGTGTGGATCTTCTATTCAACCAGAAACAGTTCTTCTCTGCAATCGAAGTCGAAGTTCTCGCCGAGAGCTTCGAAGTCACTGAATTCCAAGCCAAACAACCATCACGAAAGATTGTTCCTGAAGAAATGGTCGCTGTACAGAAGGTTCCCGAAGCCGAAAAGGCGATGGAAGAAAAAGAGACGGTTGTTCCTGAAGAACGTGCAGCTGCCCCTGAAGAACTTGCCCCTATACCTCATGTCGTGGAGATACCGGCATCAGTTGAGGAACCGAAAGTTGAGGCAGTGCCAATTGAGGAAGCAGCTCCTGTGATTACCGAGGAAGTTGCTCCCACACCCCAACCCTTGGTGAAACCAGCACCAGTTGAAGAACAGAAGGTTGAGGCAG